>PGTU02016375.1:0-14131 GCA_002896215.2 Cicer echinospermum | reverse complement strand
TGCACCGTATTTATTTATTGCATTTCAGATTTATTTTACTCCATTTAGTTCTAGTTTTAGTCTCTAATTTCTAGTTCTCTTAGTTGTGATGTTTGGTATGAGCAAGGAATCAAAAAGATGCGTTGAGAAGCGATTGTACAGCTCCAAATGACAGAACGCGCACCCAAGCGCTTTTTCCAGCAAAACGAACTAAGGTTGCAAGTACATCCTTCACTCAACAGACACCAAGAGGCATGTTTTATGCTGATCTATTTTCACCTCACCAGTATACTGGCGACCATAACGGAACAGGAGCGGATGATCTAAACGAGAAAGTTTTGAACTACTAAACTGAGAGAAGTTTTCTTTCTGTTGTTTGTCCTGTTGCTTTCCATTTTCTCGTTTTCTTTATTTAATGTCATTGTATGTTGACTTTCTTTTCTTTATTTTTTTTTCCTTTCACTAAATGTGTACTATGATGAAACAATCGTATTGACTTGCACTTAATCTTAAAATTTATGTATGTGATTTTGCAAGTTAAATTTCATTTCTTAGATTATGTTATTGCTCAAGTCGACAAGTCTTCCTAATGTGCATGCATTCTTGATTACTAAATGGTTTATGAAGGCTAGATATGCCATCAATTTTTTCAAAAATACCATTTTAAACTTTTCAGAAGCATGTTGGCTTATTTTGATTGTTCAGTACTCTCTCTTAATTATCCTAGCTGTGAGCTTTTTGAAGGCCTAAACACTTAATTCTTTGTTGTGTGATTATCCAGACATGTGTATCCCTCATAAGAACTCTGCACTATTCTGACTTGTATCACATGTAATTATGCATACATTGAGGCAATTTTATATTGGTCGTTGAGCCTTCCTAACTACCCTATGAAATTTTAAGACCCTTTGCTAGCCCTTTGAGCCTTGCCCTTTATTTTGGTTACTAGCCACATTACAGCAAAAACACCTGACTTAATTAAATCACCTTACTTTGGAGTAGGTAGAAAAAAATCTTGTCTGATAAATTCTAAGTTTGGGGTTGCTCATGGGATAGCAACTTTTTAAGTTTGGGGTGGTGATCTCACACAAAAAAAAATAAATAAAAAGAAGAAAAAAAAAATTCAAATTGTGTACTTTGGTAAAATATAATATATATAATTATATATACTTTATATATAATATATATATATATATATATATATATATATATATATATCTTCTTAGTTCTTTGGTCAATGTCTGAGAATCTCCATAATGAAAAGGTGAAGAAAAAATGGTAGAATAAGGTGGAAATGTATGCCTAACTCCAGTGGTAAAAGCCTACTATCCTAAAATGCCCTACCCTTACCTAAGCCCCATTACAACCCGAAAGTCCTCCAAAAATGTATGTATTTACTGCATTGTATTGGTAACTATTCATTTTCAAGCCTTATGGTAGCGTGATGCATGTTCTAGGATTTGAGCGATAAATTCATAACCCTTTCTAAACACTTGAGAGAAATTTTGGTGAGATTGTGTGAAGAGAGAGTTGAATTTGATGAATGAATGCCAATGTGTACAAATCTTGTTGTCCTGTATTTTTGAAAACAACCATAGACATGATGAATGTTTTGCAGTAGCAAGAACTTTGAAATTGAGTTTGATGTAATTTGAGAAATTGAATTTAAGTGTGCATTTAACAGGACCAAATATGAAATTAATTGTTGCTTGGGGACAAGCAATAGATTAAGTTTGGGGTTGTGATGACTCTTCATCATATGCATATTTTGCCACTATTTTAGTCTTATTTATCCTCAACTACTAGTTAAATTAAGGATTTATTTGATATATTTTGTTGATTTTTGTTCCTTGAGTTAAATTAAATGTTTTATGTTTTATTTTAGTGATTAAGTAGGAATTTTTCGTAAATTTTACATTGCGTTGTGTTTGGCGCAGTGCTGAATTTTTGTGAGAAATCAACATGACACATGTAGAGTATTTCAGCCATATCTGGCGTTGTAGATGTCCAATTGGAGTCAAACCAAATGCAAATGAAATCTAGGATCCATAGCTACAACTTTCATGAAGACACCGAAACCAAATTCAGACTCGAAAGAGGAGCAAAATGCAATATACGCCGGACAACAGATGCTGAGCGCTGGAGTGCGCCCAAGCGCAAGCTCCCAACGCTTTTTCCCAGCATTCGCCACTGTCGAAACGCGCCCAAGCGCATCCAAGCGCGCCTGGGCGCGCGATACCCGCACCAGCAACCATAAAAACACAGATTTTTACTATTTTATGATATTTTTGACTCTGGGGAACTTGGGAGACTTGTGCCCTAGCATAGAAACTCAAAGACGACCGTTTCTAACGCCATTGAAGCAGTTTTATCAAGAATCATCCATGAATAATTCTTGTAATTCTTCTTTAATCCTTATCTTTTGTATCTCTATCATGAGTAACTAAACCCTATTTGTTAGGGATGAGTGTAACCAGATGAAACCCTTATTTTTCTGATTTGATTTCTATTATATGAATGAGTTTATGAATTGTGTTTTTCTCATCTCTGTGCTTAATGTTTTTTATTTCTTGATCAACATTTAAAAATGTTCTACGATTTGTATTTTGAAACGGAAGTGGACTTTACGAATGCTTGAGATGAGAAATTCATGAATTTGTAGTCTAGGATAGATGCAGGTCATGAAACCAATTAAATTAGTTGCAAAAGCAATAATTTACAAGAGAATTTCTATACGGTAATGCTTAATTCTAATCTTAAATCCACTAAGGAATTAGGGGTTACTTTGGAATTAAAAGGTTTCTGTCACTAAGACATTAGGGCAAGAATAATAAAGAGAATTCGGTAATAAGTCAATAAAGGAAATTCAGTAACTAGGATCAAATTAGACACCAAGGTTGGATTCGAAGTGAAACTCATCCCTGACATTTTCCTCATTATAAAAGATCAATTTTATTATTGTGTTAATTTCAAACATTATTTCAATCAACTTGGGAACCTTTTTGTTCAATTCTAGTAATCAAATCTAATCTAATTCAATAGTAAACGCAATCCTTGAGTTCGACACTCGTACTACTACCGTTTTATTATTACTTGCAACGATTCAGTACACTTGCGAAACGCAATCAAGTTTTTGGCGCCGTGCCGGGGATTGCCATATCACTATTGAATTTAATTTATTTACTTAATTTGAAATTTTTTGCTCTGCAGTAAAAATTTTTGATTTTATTTTATTTTATGTTATTTTTTTATTTGTTGAACTTGCTAATGTCATGTCTAGTGGTTTGTCTCTTCTTTGTTTGAGATAACTATTCGTTGTAGAGCATGGAAAGATTATACTGATGATATTCTACTGCAATTATATGAAGAGTGTGATACTTGTCTTATTTCGGGTATATGTCGCATGATTGAGGGGCAAATCATGAGCCATGCATTTTTAAAACATCACCCTCAGATCCCTCCGATGCAGCCTCTTAGGTGTGACTTTTGCGGAGAAGCACATAAGAATGGAAATTGTGCTGATCGACCTTGCCCACTAGTAGAATATGAAGATTTCTTTTGGAAAGTCACAGAAAACGACGAGCGTTACATTAAAAAGATCTATTGGGAACAAATTATACCTCCTAAAATTCTATCCAAAGAATCAAATGACAAAGACTTTCACATTACGGACGTTTTGGTTGAATTCATGAAGAATAACATGGTTTCAATTGAAAGATTTGAAAGTCAATGTGAGAGGTTATTTGAGCAAGTGGTTAAATTTGAGAAGATGGAGGAGAAGTTGAAGATTGAAGATAATTTCATTGTTGTGGTAGAAGAAGATAAGCAAGAGGAAAAGACGAACGAGAAAAAGAAAAAAAGAAGAGATTGATAAAGTTCGAGATTCAATCTATGCCCTTGTTCATCAATGTCCAATTGAAAATGACATGGAAACAACATCTTTTATTTCTTAAGTTCATGGGAATTTCTACCAAACAAAAAGAAAAAGAAGGATGATGTGTTCTTCCTGTCATATATGCCACCTTGACAGTAGTTGAGTTACGTCAAGCTCAAGACACTAAAACGAGCGCTTATTGGGAGGCAACCCAATTTTTATATCCTTTGCACCGTATTTATTTTATTGCATTTCAGATTTTATTTTACTCCATTTAGTTCCAATTTTAGTCTCTAATTTCTAGTTCTCTTAGTTTTGATGTTTGGTATGAGCAAGGAATCAAAAAGATGCGTTGAGAAAGCGATTGTACAGCTCCAAATGACAGAACGCGCACCCAAGCGCTTTTTTTTCTAGCAAAACGAACTAAGGTTGCAAGTACATCCTTCACTCAACAGACACCAAGAGGCATGTTTTTATGCTGATCTATTTTCCACCTCACCAGTATACTGGCGACCATAACGGAACAGGAGCGGATGATCTAAACGAGAAATTTTTGAACTACTAAACTGAGAGAAGTTTTCTTTCTGTTGTTTGTCCTGTTGCTTCCATTTTTCTCGTTTTCTTTATTTAATGTCATTGTATGTTGACTTTCTTTTCTTTATTTTTTTTTTCCTTTCACTAAATGTGTACTATGATGAAACAATCGTATTGACTTGCACTTAATCTTAAAATTTATGTATGTGATTTTGCAAGTTAAATTTCATTTTCTTAGATTATGTTATTGCTCAAGTCGACAAGTCTTCCTAATGCATGCATTCTTGATTACTAAATGGTTGTAGAAGGCTAATATGCCATCAATTTTTTCAAAAAATACAATTTTAACTTTTCAGAAGCATGTTGGCTTTATTTTGATTGTTCATACTCTCTCTTATTATCCTAGCTGTGAGCTTTTGAGCCTAAACACTTAAATTCTTTGTTGTGTGATTATCCAGACATGTGTTATCCCTCTAGAACTTGCACTAATTCTGACTTGCATCACATGTAATTTATGCATACATTGAGGCAATTTTATTGGTCGTTTGAGCCTTTCTAACTACCCTATGAAATTTTTACCCTTTGCTAGCCCCTTTGAGCCTTGCCCTTTTTATTTTTGGTTACTAGCCACATTACAAGCAAAACACCTGACTTTAATTAAATCACCTTACTTGGAGTTAGGTAGAAAAAAATTCTTGTCTTGATAAAAATTCTAAGTTTGGGGTTGCTCATGGGATAGCAACTTTTAAGTTTGGGGTGGTGATTCTCACAAAAAAAAAAAAAATTAAATAAAAAGAAGAAAAAAAAAAAATTCAAATTGTGTACTTTGGTTAAATATATATATATATATATATATATATATACTTATATAATATATATATTATATATATATATATCTTCTTAGTTCTTTGGTCCAATGTCTGAGAATCTCCATAATGAAAAGGTGAAGAAAAAATGGTAGAATAAGGTGGAAATGTATGCCTAACTCCAAGTGGTAAAGCCTACTATCCTAAAATGCCCTACCCTTACCTAAGCCCCATTACACCCGAAAGTCCTCCAAAATGTATGTATTTACTGCATTGTGATTGGTAACTAGAATTTTTTCAAGCCTATGGTAGCGTGATGCATGTTCTAGGGATTTGAGCGATAAATTCATAACCCTTTCTAAACACTTGAGAGAAATTTTGGTGAGATTGTGTGAAGAGAGAGTTGAATTTGATGAATGAATGCCAATGTGTACAAATCTTGTTGTCTGTATTTTTGAAAACAACCATAGAGCATGATGAATGTTTTGCAGTAGCAAGAACTTTTGAAATTTGAGTTTGATGTAATTTGAGAAATTGAATTTAAGTGTGCATTTAACAGGACCAAATATGAAATTAATTGTTGCTTGGGGACAAGCAATAGATTAAGTTTGGGGTTGTGATGACTCTTCATCATATGCATATTTTTGCCACTATTTTAGTCTTATTTATCCTCAACTACTAGTTAAATTAAGGATTTATTTGATATACTTTTGTTGATTTTTGTTCCTTGAGTTAAATTAAATGTTTTATGTTTTTATTTTAGTGATTAAGTAGGAATTTTTTCGTAATTTTACATTGCGTTGTGTTTTGGCGCAGTGCTGAATTTTTGTGAGAAATCAACATGACACATGTAGAGTATTTCAGCCATATCTGGCGTTGTAGATGTCCAATTGGAGTCAAACCAAATGCAAATGAAATCTAGGATCCATAGCTACAACTTTCATGAAGACACCGAAACCAAATTCAGACTCGAAAGAGGAGCAAAATGCAATATACGCCGGACAACAGATGCTGAGCGCTGGAGTGCGCCCAAGCGCAAGCCCAACGCTTTTTCCCAGCATTCGCCACTGTCGAAACGCGCCCAAAGCGCATCCAAGCGCGCCTGGGGCGCGATACCCGCACCAGCAACCATAAAAACACAGATTTTTTACTATTTTATGATCTTTTTGACTCTGGGGAACTTGGGAGACTTGTGCCCTAGCATAGAAACTCAAAGACGACCGTTTCTAACGCCATTGAAGCAGTTTTATCAAGAATCATCCATGAATAATTCTTGTAATTCTTCTTTAATCCTTATCTTTTGTATCTCTATCATGAGTAACTAAACCCTATTTTGTTAGGGATGAGTGTAACCAGATGAAAACCCTTATTTTTCTGATTTGATTTCTAGTTATATGAATGAGTTTATTGAATTGTTTTTCTCATCTCTGTGCTTAATGTTTTTTTATTTCTTGATCAACATTAAAATGTTCTACGATTTGTATTTTGAAACGGAAGTGGACTTTACGAATGCTTGAGATGAGAAATTCATGAATTTGTAGTCTAGGGATAGATGCAGGTCATGAAACCAATTAAATTAGTTGCAAAGCAATAATTTACAAGAGAATTTCTATACGGTAATGCTTAATTCTAATCTTAAATCCACTAAGGAATTAGGGGTTACTTTGGAATTAAAGGTTCTGTCACTAAGACATTAGGGCAAGAATAATAAAGAGAATTCGGTAATAAGTCAATAAAGGAATTCAGTAACTAGGATCAAATTAGACACCAAGGTTGGATTCGAAGTGAAACTCATCCCTGACATTTTCCTCATTATAAAAGATCAATTTTATTATTGTTGTTAATTTCAAACATTATTTCAATCAACTTGGGAACCTTTTTGTTCAATTCTAGTAATCAAATCAAATCTAATTCAATAGTAAAACGCAATCCTTGAGTTCGACACTCGGTACTACCGTTTTATTATTACTTGCAACGATTCAGTACACTTGCTGAAACGCAATCAAGTTTTTGGCGCCGTTGCCGGGGATTGCCATATCACTATTGAATTTAATTTATTTACTTAATTGAAATTTTTTGCTCTGCAGTAAAATTTTTGATTTTATTTTATTTTATGTTATTTTTTTATTTGTTGAACTTGCTAATGTCATGTCTAGTGGTTTGTCTCTTCTTTGTTTGAGATAACTATTCGTTGTAGAGCATGGAAGATTATACTGATGATATTCTACTGCAATTATATGAAGAGTGTGATACTTGTCTTATTTCGGGTATATGTCGCATGATTGAGGGGCAAATCATGAGCCATGCATTTTTTAAAACATCACCCTCAGATCCCTCCGATGCAGCCTCTTAGGTGTGACTTTTGCGGAGAAGCACCATAAGAATGGAAATTGTGCTGATGACCTTGCCCAACTAGTAGAATATGAAGATTTCTTTTGGAAAGTCACAGAAAACGACGAGCGTTACATTAAAAAGATCTATTGGGAACAAATTATACCTCCTAAAATTCTATCCAAAGAATCAAATGACAAAGACTTTCACATTACGGACGTTTTGGTTGAATTCATGAAGAATAACATGGTTTCAATTGAAAGATTTGAAAGTCAATGTGAGAGGTTATTTGAGCAAGTGGTTAAATTTGAGAAGATGGAGGAGAAGTTGAAGATTGAAGATAATTTCATTGTTGTGGTAGAAGAAGATAAGCAAGAGGAAAAGACGAACGAGAAAAAGAAAAAAGAAGAGATTGATAAAGTTCGAGATTCAATCTATGCCTTGTTCATCAATGTCCAATTGAAAATGACATGGAAACAACATCTTTTATTTCTTAAGTTCATGGAATTTCTACCAAACAAAAAGAAAAAGAAGGATGATGTGTTCTTCCTGTCATATATGCACCTTGACAGTAGTTGAGACGTCAAGCTCAAGACACTAAACGAGCGCTTATTGGGAGGCAACCCAATTTTATATCCTTTGCACCGTATTTATTTATTGCATTTCAGATTTATTTTACTCCATTTAGTTCCAATTTTAGTCTCTAATTTCTAGTTCTCTTAGTTTTGATGTTTGGTATGAGCAAGGAATCAAAAAGATGCGTTGAGAAGCGATTGTACAGCTCCAAATGACAGAACGCGCACCCAAGCGCTTTTTCTAGCAAAACGAACTAAGGTTGCAAGTACATCCTTCACTCAACAGACACCAAGAGGCATGTTTTATGCTGATCTATTTCACCTCACCAGTATACTGGCGACCATAACGGAACAGGAGCGGATGATCTAAACGAGAAATTTTTGAACTACTAAACTGAGAGAAGTTTTCTTTCTGTTGTTTGTCCTGTTGCTTTCCATTTTCTCGTTTTCTTTATTTAATGTCATTGTATGTTGACTTTCTTTTCTTTATTTTTTTTTTTCCTTTCACTAAATGTGTACTATGATGAAACAATCGTATTGACTTGCACTTAATCTTAAAATTTATGTATGTGATTTTGCAAGTTAAATTTCATTTCTTAGATTATGTTATTGCTCAAGTCGACAAGTCTACCTAATGCATGCATTCTTGATTACTAAATGGTTGTAGAAGGCTAATATGCCATCAATTTTTTCAAAAATACAATTTTAACTTTTCAGAAGCATGTTGGCTTTATTTTGATTGTTCTATACTCTCTCTTATTATCCTAGCTGTGAGCTTTTGAGCCTAAACACTTAAATTCTTTGTTGTGTGATTATCCAGACATGTGTTATCCCTCTAGAACTTGCACTAATTCTGACTTGCATCACATGTAATTTATGCATACATTGAGGCAATTTTATTGGTCGTTTGAGCCTTTCTAACTACCCTATGAAAATTTTACCCTTTGCTAGCCTTTGAGCCTTGCCCTTTTATTTTGGTTACTAGCCACCATTACAAGCAAAACACCTGACTTTAATTAAATCACCCTACTTGGAGTTAAGGTAGAAAAAAATTCTTGTGCTGATAAAATTCTAAGTTTGGGGTTGCTCATGGATAGCAAACTTTTTAAGTTTGGGTGGTGTTCTCAAAAAAAAAAAAAATTAAATAACAAAGAAGAAAAAAAAATTTCAAATTGTGTTACTTTGGTAAATATAATATATCTTCTTAGTTTAGGTCAATGTCTGAGAATCTCCATAATGAAAAGGTGAAGAAAAAATGGTAGAATAGGTGGAAATGTATGCCTAACTCCAAGTGGTCAAGCCTACGATCCTAAAATGCGCTACCTTACTATAGCCCCATACAACCGAAGTCCTCCAAAAATGTATGTATTTACTGCATGTGATGGTAACTAAATTTTTCAAGCCTATGTAGCGTGATGCATGTTCTAGGATTTGAGCGATAAATTCATAACCCTTTCTAAACACTTGAGAGAAATTTTGGTGAGATTGTGTGAAGAGAGAGTTGAATTTGATGAATGAATGCCAATGTGTACAAATCTTGTTGTCTGTATTTTTGAAAACAACCATAGAGCATGATGAATGTTTTGCAGTAGCAAGAACTTTGAAATTTGAGTTTGATGTAATTTGAAAAATTGAATTTAAGTGTGCATTTAACAGGACCAAATATGAAATTAATTGTTGCTTGGGGACAAGCAATAGATTAAGTTTGGGGTTGTGATGACTCTTCATCATATGCATATTTTGCCACTATTTTAGTCTTATTTATCCTCAACTACTAGTTAAATTAAGGATTTATTTGATATTTTTGTTGATTTTTGTTCCTTGAGTTAAATTAAATGTTTATGTTTTATTTTAGTGATTAAGTAGGAATTTTTTCGTAATTTTACATTGCGTTGTGTTTGGCGCAGTGCTGAATGTTTTGTGAGAAATCAACATGACACATGTAGAGTATTTCAGCCATATCTGGCGTTGTAGATGTCCAATTGGAGTCAAACCAAATGCAAATGAAAATCTAGGATCCATAGCTACAACTTTCATGAAGACACCGAAACCAAATTCAGACTCGAAAGAGGAGCAAAATGCAATATACGCCGGACAACAGATGCTGAGCGCTGGAGTGCGCCCAAGCGCAAGCCCAGCGCTTTTTCCCAGCATTCGCCACTGTCGAAACGCGCCCAAGCGCATCCAAGCGCGCCTGGGAGCGATACCCGCACCAGCAACCATAAAAACACAGATTTTTACTATTTTATGATCTTTTTGACTCTGGGAACTTGGGAGACTTGTGCCCTAGCATAGAAACTCAAAGACGACCGTTTCTAACGCCATTGAAGCAGTTTTATCAAGAATCATCCATGAATCATTCTTGTAATTCTTCTTTAATCCTTATCTTTTGTATCTCTGTCATGAGTAACTAAACCCTATTTGTTAGGGATGAGTGTAAACCAGATGAAACCCTTATTTTTCTGATTTGATTTCTAGTTATATGAATGAGTTTATTGAATTGTTTTTCTCATCTCTGTGCTTAATGTTTTTTATTTCTTGATCAACATTAAAATGTTCTACGATTTGTATTTTGAAACGGAAGTGGACTTTACGAATGCTTGAGATGAGAAATTCATGAATTTGTAGTCTAGGGATAGATGCAGGTCATGAAACCAATTAAATTAGTTGCAAAGCAATAAATTTACAAGAGAATTTCTATACGGTAATGCTTAATTCTAATCTTAAATCCACTAAGGAATTAGGGGTTACTTTGGAATTAAAGGTTCTGTCACTAAGACATTAGGGCAAGAATAATAAAGAGAATTTGGTAATAAGTCAATAAACGAATTCAGTAACTAGGATCAAATTAGACACCAAGGTTGGATTCGAAGTGAAACTCATCCCTGACATTTTCCTCATTATAAAAAGATCATTTTATTATTGTTGTTAATTTCAAACATTATTTCAATCAACTTGGGAACCTTTTTGTTCAATTCTAGTAATCAAATCTAATTCAATAGTAAAACGCAATCCTTGAGTTCGACACTCGGTACTACCGTTTTATTATTACTTGCAACGATTCAATACACTTGCTGAAACGCAATCAAGTTTTTGGTGGTTCCGTTGCCGGGACAACTGAATGGCATTTTGGTAAATCAGTTTAATGACCATGGACTACTAAACAAATCTCTAACGATCACGTTATATTTTTCCTCATGGATAGAGCCTCATGACCTCTATAAAAGGAAGAGAACTCTTTATAATTAGATATACAACTACTCATACAAAAGATAAATACTCAAAGCTAAGAATAGCAATCTCATAATCTCTTTGCACTTTCTATAGTATTTAACTATATCTTTTAGAGCATCATTTTAGAAAGTTTTGCAAAAGAAAAAGAATCACACTCTCATCACAAATCACTAAATTTATATATTCCAAGTTCTTATAAACTTGGTAATAGTTGTAATTCCAAAAGAAAAATAGTGAAAGACTGGTGAGTCTAGAAAATGAACACAGAAAAGAAAAGATCCCTTTTAGAGGACAAGTCATTTTGAACTATAGTGAAACTCACAAGTTTGGAAGAACTGGACGTAACCCATTTTAGGTGAACCAATATAAATTAAGTGAGTCCTCTTTACATGCTTAAGTTTTCTGTTCTTATATCATTCTCATTTAAATTGCAATTCATCCTCTCATAGAGGATACATTTTTAAAACAGTCAACTAGAAATTTTAAAACCACAATATCTTTATTAAACCCCCCATTCAAGTGATATTTTAGCTATTTCACTTTGCACTTAAGAAATTGGAATATGAATGAGTGTAGTCTCATGACAAAGTGAAAATCCCGTCAACGATAAACAAAACATTCACAAATTGCAAAGGTCAAATAAAGAATTCACATAAAATATTAACAAACAAGTAAAAATCGCATGAACAATACATGAAATTGCACCTTAAAAAACGCGAGCGGGAAGAACAATAACGCACCTTTAGAAACACGAGGGCGAAGAAGAAAACGTGAGAATGAAGAAGAAAATGCAACTTCTGAAACAAATGACAGAGACGGAGGAAGCCAAACCTTTAGAATCGCATACCACTATAGAATCAAATGAGTTTCTATCTTAGACTCGTAGTTTCTCTAGATGAAATAACACTAGGATTTCTTTTTTCCTAAATTGAGTGAAGAACTAAATTTGTTCCAGTTTTTTTTTCTTAAGGACTAAAATATGTTTTTTTAATTTTTTTAGGGACTTAATTGGGTCTTTTAAAATTCTTAGGGACTAATTTGGCCGAGTTTATTTTTCTTAGGGACTTAAAAGTGTTTTTATTTTTCTTAAGGACTAAATTGGATCTCTCAAAAAATTTCAGGGACCAAAATGAGACTTTATTCTTTTTACTTTTACAATGTTTGTGTTATTCATCCAAAGCTAGAAGTGTCTCGAACACCTTCTAGCTGGATGAGAGTATTAGAGATGTAAAATTAGTTACTTAGTTAGGTGTTAGTTATAAGTTAATTACCCTAATTATAAATTAGTTGCTCTAATTTGGGTATATAAGTTTCATTATAGCTACTATTGTAATCATATTTCTTATTTGATCAATACAAAATTTATCTTTGTTTTCTTCTCTTTCATTTTTAATATCAATATTTTGCAAATTCTATTTCATGTTACTAACTCATCAAATACACATGTAACAGATCATCTCCTGGTGTTTAGAGAGGATTGAATGTCCAACAGATAAAAAGAAGCCAAAATATTTACGAAGAAGGAAAATGTGATATTAGGATGCAATATTATTCATAAGGTTTATATTCCTATGTTATCATTTATCCCTAATGATGCAAGGAATTTTTATTTATTTAAAATTTAACGGAAACCATTTTCTTTGACTATTTCATTTGCAATTACAATTAATAAAAAGTAAAAGGGAATCACTAATATGTTGGATTATATTTTTATGTTGCTAAAAGTAAAAGATTTGAACATCACATCAAATATAGTTTATAAAAAAGTTTTCAAATCTTGAAAAATAAATAATCTTATAAAATGCTGTTAATTTTATACATGTTTTGTGTTTTTAATTATGTTCAAAATATATAATGTTATTTTTCTATAAAATGTAATCTATTAAAAACTGTATCTAACTTTCTATTGCAATATATACTATACAAATAAACATATAGTTATATATAGGCAAAATTACTCCTATGATCCTTTAATTTCAAGTAACGATTAGTCATTTATCTTTATTTTTTTTTTCTTCCCATGTCAGAATTTATATTTTTAAATAATTGCGATGTTACCCTTTAAGTGAGTTTATGTTAGGCAACGTTAAAAAACTTTCAATTCCACTTTCTCCTTAACAGTCCCAAAACCTTTGTTTTTTTCTTGTTCTCTCCGAACCATTAAAACCCATGTTCACAGTTCCCAAAGCTTGAACTTCATGGCCTCCTCATGTTCAAATGGGTCAAATTCACAATCCTACAATTATGGTTTTTCCGTTTCCAAGGGAATTCTTAAGCTGCCAAATTGTGTTTTGGTTTGAAACATGTGATGTGCATAGTGACAAAATGGGGTCCGAACAAAGGAAGAAATTTTTGGGGTTGTAGAATTTTTTCGTAAGTATCAATAACTTTATGATCTTCGATTATTTTATTTGAAGTTTTTAGATTGAGTTTCGGGATCTGGGTTTCATATTGGTTTTGTCATTTTAGGGTTCTAGGATTTACGGTTTTTGGTTCAGATTAAAAATTTGTTACTCGATTCTTGATGATTTATGATATTGAATTGTTTCTTATGTATTGAGATTAGTTCAATTAAAATGAAAATTGTTTAAATATTCTCTCTGTTCATCAATTGTAGAGTTATGACATTGAATTTAGGTGCTATTACATTATTTGGGGTTCAAACTATAGGCCTCAAGCACAACTAAGAACTCCACAACAAATATATACATAATGTTTAGAGTGTCCCCAAAATGAGTTGGAGATTATGACTGTAACACCCCGTTTTTCAAAGCGTGAGTGTATTTTTTTTTTTTAAA
>PGTU02016374.1:0-26156 GCA_002896215.2 Cicer echinospermum | reverse complement strand
TTTTCCTCTTTGAAAATTGTTTTTAATTAGAAATGAACTCAGCCGTTCATATCAAGCCCTTGGTGCTTGCTTTAAGCCATATAGTGCTTTGGTAAGTTTGAAAACATGATTTGGTTTTGATTGATTTTCAAAACCTGGGGGCTGTTTTACATACACTTTCGTTTAAAAAACCATTTAAGAAAGCACTTTTTACATCCATTTGAAACAGTTTGATGAGTTTATGAGATGCATATGCAAGAAGTATTCGAATAGCTTCTAACCTTGCAACTGGAGCAAATGTTTCATCATAGTCTATACCTTCTTGTTGATTGTAGCCTTGAGCTACTAATCTTGCTTTGTTTCTAACAACCTTACCTTCTTCATCAAGCTTGTTTCTGAATACCCATCGAGTGCCAATAACTGTTTGATCTAACAGATCTGGTACTAGAGTCCAAACTTCATTTTTCTCAAACTGCAGTAGTTCTTCCTTCATGGCATTTACCCAAGATTGATCAATAATAGCATATTTGATTGACTTTGGTTCAATCTGAGATATCATTTCCATGCTGTCGTCATCATTCTTGAATGATCTTCTGGTTCGGATTCCATCAGTCGTGTCTCCAATGATCTGAGTTTGAGGATGATCTCCAATTGTTTTCCAGCTTTTTGGTGGAGAATGAAACGGAGATTGTTTATCAATCTTTATTTTCTGCAGACTTATTTGCTGCTGTGTTTCAATTTGAGTTTCTTCTTCCTCATCCTTTTTACTTATATCTAAGTCATCAAACTCATCAAACAATACATGCATACTTATTTCAACAACGTTAGTTCTTAAATTGAACACTCTATAACCTTTAGATTCGGTTGAGTATCCAAGAAAGATTGCTTTATCGGATTTTGCATCAAATTTTCCAATAAGATCTTTGTTGTTTAAAATGTAACAATAACATCCAAAAATATGAAAGTAAGAAATATTTGGTTTTCTGTTTTTCCAGATTTCGTATGGAGTTTTGTTGATGATTTTTCTGATAGATACACGGTTCAAGATATAGCAAGAAGTGTTTATGGCTTCTGCCCAAAAATACCTTTCAACATTTGATTCTTCTATAATAGTTCTTGCCATTTCTTGTAGTGTTCTATTTTTTCTTTCAACAACTCCATTTTGTTGTGGAGTTCTTGCACATGAAAGATTGTGAGATATACCAAGTTCATCAAAAAAGCTTTTGAATGAGGCATTTATGAATTCTCCTCCATGATCACTCCTCACAGAGATGATGCTGGAGTCCTTTTCATTCTGCACCTTTTTACAAAATGTTTTAAATGATTCAAATGCATCATCTTTTTGTTTTAAAAACAGAACCCATGTAAATCTTGAGAAATCATCAACAATAACAAAACCATATTTCATTCCTCCTAGACTTGTTGTTTTGACAGGCCCCAATAAATCTATGTGAAGTAGTTCAAGAGTTCTTTTTGTTGTTACAAAATCTTTTGTATGAAAGCTGCTTTTGACTTGCTTACCTTTTGCACAATGGCTTCACATTATGTTATTTTTATCTTTCTCAAAATTAAGTTGAGTAAGCCTTCTAACAAGATCAAGTTTGGAGATTTTTGATAATGTTTTCATGTCTGATATGTTCAGCCTTTTTATTGCCAATCCCATTTATCTTTATTGATTGATAATAAAGCATGTATTACCTCAGGTAATTCTTTCAAGATATAGAACATATAAAATTTTTCTTTCGCTTTCCAGAAAACAGAATTTTTCCAGTGTAGTTTCTTGATTTCACATACCCTTTGACTTGAAAACGATTCGCATCCATTGTCGCATAAATGACTTATGCTTAATAAAATTGTGTTTTAATCCTTCACGTATTGAACATTCATTACTTGAGCAGAGTTTGTCTACCAAGTGTTCCATTACCTTAAATTTGAGCTTGATCAATATCATTTCCAAATGTTTGACCGAACACCATCCTTCTTGGAAGTTATGAAAACAATTTCTATCCCTGTCATGTGCCTTGAACATGCCACTGTCCAAGAACCCAATGGCTATCTCTTTGTATTTTGAAAACCAACCTGCAGGTGATATCCATTTCCAGTCTAGGTACCACTTTGTTTTGGGTCTTGAGAGTTAGTTTTCTTAAGTGGGTATATCCATTCTCGTTTTGGAAACAGCTGTGTTGTTAGTGGTTGATTTTGAAATGGGTTTAACACATAGGACTTAGAGGATTTGAACTTTGGGTTTAAAAGAGTTTTTGAAACGGTCAACTTGTAATTTTGAACTTTCCTCCGTTTGGGAGACAAACTGGAGAACGTTCTCGTTTTTGCTGTTTCTTAGACAAGACAATTTTTGACAGGATGATTCTCTGTTTAAATAACTTCTTTCTTTCAATTTTTTCATCCCTTTTCTTAAAGTAGCAAGCAAATTTCAGATGTCTTGCATTTTTACACATTATGAGCATCTAGTCTTGCATTTTTACAATATGAGCATCTAGTTCTTGCATTTTTCTTCCTTTCTTTCTGGACAAAGAAGTTTTCAATAGGAGTTTGGTTTTTTGGGTTTGATTGAAACCAAGACCAGCTTTATCAAAAATTCCTATTTGAGATCCATGATGTTGTGAAAAGTTCAGTGGCTTTAATGAAGTTTAGTAAGATCTGTTTTGAGAAGTTCATTTTCATCTTCTGAAGTTGAACGTTCTCCGTTTGTAGCGCAGAACGTGTCTTGATTCCTTCACTTTCAAGAACTTTTGTTTCTTTCAATTCTTGAATCATTTTTTTAAAACAGATTAGTTTTCAGCCTGACTTCTTTCTTTCTCTTCTTTCTCTCTTATAAACTGTTCTTTCAGAGAACTACATTTTTGAATAAAAATGGATTGAGTCATTTAACAAGTTATCAATTCATTCCCATTGTTGACATAAATGACACGGTTCAGAATTTATACCTTATCTTCCTCTGTTTTTTGCCATCAAGCATATGTTGGCTTCTTTCTCTTCTTCCTCAGTTTCTGATTCCTCTGAATGCATCCCATGTTCCCAAATCATTAAGTTTCTTTTTGAAAGGGAAATCGTTTTGGTGGATTTTTGTTTGATGGACATTCTGCTTTGTAATGTCCCAATTTGTTGCATCCAAAGCATGTGACTTGACTCTTGTCAATCTCTGTTTTAGGATTTTTGTTTTGAAATCCCTTTTTGATTTGATCTCTTCTTCTCATCATTCTTTGTATTCTTCTAGTGAGAAGCGCAATTTCATCAGCATCTCCTTGTTCATTTTCTTCTGATTCTTCTTCAACTGGTACTGTGATTTTATCTTGAGAAACTTTCAGTGCTATTGCCTTTCCTTTCTTGACTGGTTTGTCTTCTTGCAACACTACCTCATGAGCTCTTAGAGTTCCAATTAGTTCTTCTAGAGGCAGTGATTCAAGGTTCTTGGCTTGGCTTATAGCTGTCACCATTGGTCTCCAAATGATTGGAAGGCACCTCATGATTTTTCTTACTCTTTCTTGCACAGTATAAGCTTTGCCAAGAGAACGCATTTCATTTACTATTGTGGTGAATCTTGAGTACATTTCATCAATGGTTTCTCCTTCTTGCATTTCGAACAATTTGAATTTCCTTATACCAATGTCTATCCTTGTTTCTTTGACATGGCTTGTTCCTTCATGGTGAGTTTGTAATGTATCCCAAACTTATTTTGCAGTTGTGCATTCATCTACCCTTTCACTTTCTTCCCTGCTTAAAGCACATGATAAGAATAATTGAGTTTTAGAGTTTAAAAGTACCTTAGCTTTATCTTTTGTTGTCCAATCTGCTTCCTTTTTTAAGGCAGAATTTGATTCATCTTGATCAACCCTTGGTGTGAAATCTCCATCTGTAATGATGCGCCACATTCCTGTGTCTTGAGATTTTAAGAACAGCTTGCATTTTGTTTTTCCAAAAGTAATAGTCTGATCCATCAAAGAATGGAGGTCGATTTGAGGATCCTCCTTCAACAATGTATTTTGCTTTCGACATTCTTCTACGATCTTTTCTCTAACACTTGTTAGGTGGTTTTGAACTTTTTAGAGACCAGCTCTATACCAATTGAAAGTAACAATGTCGATTTAAAGAAGGGGGGTTTGAATTGTAAATGTGCCTTTTAAGAAATTCCTGTTAAATCTAAGAAAATAACTCAAGAATATCTTGGTTATGAAAACAGAAAACGGAGAACATTCTGCGTTTACGTTATAAAACAGAGAACGTTCTTAGATTAACAGAAAATCAATTTCTATTTTATCTTAATTGATTAATGCAGTATAATAAAGAAAGAGATAGGAAAGAGAGATACCCCACAAAGATTTATCCTGGTTCACCCAACGTGGGTTACGTCAGTCCTCACACTGTGGATTGCACTAAGTTCTAAACGAAGAACCTCTCTTAATCTTACACACCTAGAATAGATCAACCTTGATCTATTTCCACCTTAATTACTTTCCACCCAGAAAGCGAATTTACAATCACCTATCTAACCTTGATAGGAAGCAAAATAAAACACAACTATAAAGAACTCTTATGTTTGAGTCTTTTACAAATGATTGAATTTGACAGAATCTGATATTGCTCAACTCTTGTTTGAGAATAGATTCTTTACAGAGTATCTAATGATAATTTCGCAACTGATATGTGAATGTGCAGCAGTGGCTGTTTCGTGAATTACAGAAAATGATGTTGCCTCTGTTTTTGAAGAATTTCAAGCTTAAGTGTGATTGTATATTGTTGATTACTTAGCGCTTGAATTTCTTACTGAGACTCGGGATAATGGCCTTCTATTTATAGGCTGTAGATGTACTTGAATGAAGGTACAAGAGCTGTTGGAGAGACTTTGCTTTTTGACTGAAACATTATTTTAGAATAAAAATAATCCTTCTTTGAAATAGCTTTTTGACTTTTAATGGTTTAGCATTTAAAGCATTTCTGTCCTTTCTTTGATGTTTCTTCATTGATCTTGGATGGTACATTATCTGCCTTGAGTCTTGAGTGTAGCTAGAGAAGGTTGGAGAGGAATTGCAGATCAAAACAAAGAGAAATAGAGTTGCTGTCTCTGTGCAGAAAAACGGAGAATGATTAACGTTCTTGGTTTATCAGTTTGAACTTTCTTGAGCTTCAATAATCATTTTGGAGTTCCCGTTTTAAACATTCTGGATTTCCTTTGTTATTGTCTTGTCATATGCCCAGATTGATCAAACTTTCTTGACATTTGAATTTTGGAGTATGCAGATCGTCATGATTTTTGTTTGTCTTTGAGTCCTTTGATCTTTGCGATCAAATAACCTTTTTGAGTCTGGATGATTCCTACTTGTTCCTTGCCATGTACTGATTAGATATGAATGATTTCCAGAGCGGACTTTTTATCATAGGGATAGAAAAGATTTGACCAATATGCTATGATGGATAATTTGTTGAAGCTGAAGATCATTCTCTGTTATGATGCAGAATGATCTTGTTGTTGTCTTTTCTTGATTTGCTTGATTCTGCTCTTAATTAAATCCACTCAAAAGCACAAGTTAAATTAACATAACATTTAGAATCATAATTAACATTCTTAATTAACCTTTGTTTATTTTCATCAAAACTTAAAATATAGAGTTTGTCTCAACAAACTATGTATTCAAAATTACCACATATTATTTATAATAGTCCTATATAAATTTATTAAAAAAAAGTTTACAAGAATAACAGAGCAAACAAAATTGTCTAGTTAAAAACCTAACTTGAAAACTCATAGGAATAAAGCCAAAAGAAAAAAAAAAAAGTGCAATGCAATAGAACATACATCTAATAGCAACTAAAAGGCAATTAATAAAAATGGTTAAAAGGGAAGATTGTGTCGATTATGGTAAAAGTCATTCTAAATACAAAGCAGAGAGCACACACAACAAATGTTAAAATTGTTAGTTCTCAAAGTTGTTACTTCAAGTAAAAGAAACAAAAAAACTATCTAGCATATGAATAATGAGACTTATTGTATTTGAATGAAATAAATGTGTTATTTATGACACGGCTTTATCCTATTCATCTAAATGTCCCTCTAACTAACTAAGTTCCAGTGGTTTTTAGTTTAGTTAGTTAGTAACACATACCATTCATGTCTTACTGGAATTACAAGTTTATCTAACATTTGTTCCTGTAATTCAAGTATCTAAGTGTTACTACACTTAGCTTTGTCTTAACTCCTCATATCTATTTGTCCTCAAGCCTGGTCTGATGTCAACCACTTTCATTTCATTGGACTAATAGATGAAGTTTTAGCTTGCACTTCAAATTTGCACTTTCTTAAGATTTAGTAAACTTGGTTTCATTGTGCTGCTTCTTCCATGAGACACATGATTGTTTTGCTAGATATGTTGAGATTTGTCATCATCAATGATATTGGCCTGCGATTACTTCAATCTCAATTCTGTTATTAATGATTCCAACCATAGTGCTTTGTAGGCTGCATAGCTGCCATACTGTATTCAGCTTTACATGATGACAATATTATTGACAGCTGCTTCTTTGAGCTTCATGTTATTGGAGATTTCATGAATTTGATACATAGATCTCATGGCTTTTTTCTATCATGTTATCTCCACACCAATCAGATCTGAATATCCCACTAACTCTCCATCCCTTGCTTTAAATTTGTTGCAAACATTATTCCATACGTCTAATGTGCCGTAAATGTTATCTCGATGATTCTTTGACTACATCCAGTGAGAGGGCTTGGGATTCGTCCATGAATATGCTACTGAAACCCACTTATAGCAAAGATTGGGTTTTTGTGTTGCACAGTACCTTAGGATCCAACAACCTGCTTGAATAGAGTAGTGTCAGTCAGCTCGTCTTTAATTTATTCCCTAGCTTTGCATTGATTTCAATTGGAGTGACAACAGGGTTGCATCCAACCCATTGTATACTTCTCATAATTTCTCCAGCATACTTCTGTTGATGCTATCACATCCATACTTTAGTTCTGTGAACTCCATTCCTAGAAAATAGGCCAGCTTGGATATATCTGACATTTCAAACTCCATTCTTCATGATTTCCTTAAATTATTCTATTTCCTTCCTGCCTGCTCCAGTTACCAGCAGATCATCTACTATACTGCACATTAACAAGCACTTTTGGCCCTCATTCAGTTTGTAATGTTTCACATAAACTCCATATTCCATATGCACTTGATAAAGTCAATTTGATAAGAATGAATCAATTCTTTTGTTCCAAGCTTTTCGAGGGCTTGCTTCAGGCCCATAGAAAGCTTTCTCAATCTGAGACTTAACCTTATTTCCTCACTAATCCTCAACCCAATAATCCTACGGTGCGATTGGAACAAGACCAATATCTATTCTTCTATCGAACAATACCGTTCAGAATGTAGAATTTGACATCAGCTGACAAACAATTAAGACAGCCTCTATAACATTATGCTAGTTCTTGTTTGATTGTACTCATCTTGCCACTAGTGCCAAAAAACTTCGGACATAACCTTATACTTGTCATTTTTGAAAAGAATCCTTTGAACCAATCTAGCTAATTATTTATGAATTGTCTTCCATTAAATTCAACTTAAGTTGATAGACCCATTTCACTCATATTTGCTTCTTTTTATAAGGCAAATCAGTCAAGTACCAAATTTGATTCTTCTCAATTGCCTTGATTTCTTCTATCATTGCTTTTTTCCAAGGTCCTCTCTTCATGGCTTCTTCAACATTTAAAGGTTATGTATTTGCAAATAAGGCAAAGTAAACTAGGTCTCCACTTTTGTCAATTTCTTTGTCATTGTATACATCAAATTCTTTTAAATGTGTTGGTGGTTGTCTTACTCTCTAAGATGTGCTTAATTCTATCATTTCATCAATTGTGTCTCCACTGGCCTGATGATCATCTTGCATTGATAATGGAATTTGTGTAGGCTGGTTGCTGCTACTAGTCTCTTGTTCGCAGTGTTGGCTAGTACTGCTTGTATCTTGTCTCTAGTCCCAGAGCTAGCTGGTGTTGCTGTTTCCCGCTTCTAGTCCCAATTTTCTTGCTAAATTATTTTCACATATCTGTTGACTACAAAATTTCTTTTAGTAGGATCATAGAGCTTGTATGCACCAGCTGGATGGTATCCAACTAGTATCATTGTTTCACTTTTGTCTTGCAACTTCCTTCTCTTCAGGTCTGGCACATTTCTGAAACATAGGGCATCAAATATTCTCAAGTGCCTTACTGTTGGTTTCTTACCACTAAAGATCTCCCCGAGCACTTTCTCCTGCAACTTCTTTGTTGGACTTTTATTCAAGATGTAAGCAACAATTGATGCAGCCTCACCCCATAACTTATGTGTCAAACCCTTTCCCTTTAACATGCTTCTAGTCATGTCTAGAATGATTATGTTTCTTCTTTCAGTCAATCCATTATGTTGAGGTGTGTAGGGGGAAATCACTTCATGTTCAATTCTATTTTTAACACAAAATTCCTCAAACTCATGTGATGTATACTCACCACCTCCATATGTCCTTAGGCACTTTGACAGTTTTTCCACTTTTTTTTTTCAACTTTCACTTTGAAATTCTTGAATATTTCAAATGCTTCATATGTAAGTCTTCAAATCAAATAAAATCCGACACAACATTCCTACTAAAATTCATCAACAAAAAGCATTATGAAATACTTATTACCTCTTAATGATGGTACCTCAAAGGGTCCAATATAGTCACTATGAATCACATCAAGACAATTATTTGCTCTTGATTATACTTATGATTTGAAGAAGTTCTTGATGTTTCTTGTCATACACACATCACGCACTTCTCAGGAACATCAAATCACTGGAATGTCGTTCACCATCTCTTTATTCCTAGTTGTTGGCACAAGCTCTGAAAGATGAGATGCCCAAACCTTGAATGCCATAACCAATATTTCATCAATTGAGCTTACTGCCTTTCAACATTGGATATATGCAGCTGTATGCTATGAACACAGGTTCTGTTTTGAGTAGAGAACCTTTAATATCATTTTCTGTTTCCATCATAACATCTTCTAAGGACATCATTCTTCATAATTCACCTGAAAACCTTTGTTTTGAATCAATTGGCTTATGCTTAGTAAGTTGTTTTTCATCCCTATACATACATCACGCATTTCAATCACCACTGCCTTTCCATTTCTTCTTCTATGATCACCATGTGCCAACACCTTCAACTCCAAAGGTGATGTCATCACCAAACTCTGATCTTTCTCTTCTTGTTGATCAATATCCATCAGCCATTCTTTGTGACTTGTCATGTGATTCGGAGCATCCAGTGTCAAGGAACCAGAACTAATATTGAGGAGGACTCTGCATTTGTGGAATTCATCACCCAAAACTATAGTCTAAGTTTGAAGTCATACTTCTTGGAACACCAGCACATGAACTCAACGTTCTATATCTTTATCTTGTTTTCCTTTTCCAGAGCCTCAACTTCATCAGCAATGTCTAAAATTTTCACAATCTGTAACATTTACCCTTCTTCTTATCAAGGTATTTGATTTTCTTTTGTGGCTTACCACATTGTACTTCCTCCGTTGATAAGGACTCATAATTGTCCTATGATTCTTGAATTTATTCTTCTTCCACTTTTATTTTTTTTCTGATCATCCTTTCTTGTTGACTTGGCTGCAGTGCTGATTCCAGACACGCACTTCATTACCTTCATTAATCTCAATACTCTTGCTTTTAATGTTCCATGCAATCCTTCAAGACTCAATGTTGAATGTCCTTGGATCTTCATGGCAGCTTCTCACCACAACTAGCCATTGATTTGTGATTGTTCTAATTTGAGTATCAGTCTGATACCTTTGTTTTGTCCTCCATATAGCCAGCTCGAATTTTCTTTGTAAGGTCTGCAACTTCAAACTTCTTTACCTGGTCCTCATGATAACACTTCTCAGAATGTCTTTTGCTTTTTTGCATTTTTTTTTTTTTTTTTTTCTTCTTACATAAGATACTTGTCAAATTGGTTTTGTATCAAGCGCATTGATGAAAA
This sequence comes from Cicer echinospermum, assembly GCA_002896215.2. NCBI lineage: Eukaryota > Viridiplantae > Streptophyta > Magnoliopsida > Fabales > Fabaceae > Cicer > Cicer echinospermum. The sequence goes on along the minus strand of PGTU02016374.1, from coordinate 16,148 downwards.
CAGAATTGTATTTTTGTCATATTCGTCTTATTTTCCCTTCTATAAATTGGACGTCTGCTCCCTTTGTTGATCTTCAATGCCATTTCTATGATTTCAATCATTTCTTGATTTCAAACAATGCTCAAATTTGCACTCTTCATCATATCCTAATCTTTTTCATCAAAGTGCGGCATATGACTGGAAATGTTTTATTGTTTCACACTTGACTATCCTCAACTCACTCGTATTTTGATCTCTCTCACACTCCCTACTCATGTTTGGCCCTCTCGATTTGGATTCAAAAGAAACCTCAGACTCTTGATACCAATTGTTAGCTTCTCCATTCGAGGCTATTACTCTCAAGTGCAAGGCAAACAAAAAAAACTACACTAGCCTCTGATAATGACCCCTATTGTATTGAATGAATATGAATGTGTTATTTATACATGGCTTTCAGATATGATCATTTAATGCACTTCTCAAAGCTATCAGTGTTATCTTATGACTTCTCTTTTTTTTTGTCATATAAGAGATGAAGTAAAATTTCACCATAAATTAATTCATACAACTGTAGAAGTCTCAGTAGTTTCGAACAAGTTACACGTCATTACCTGACAATATCGACATTTGCCATTGAACTAGGACTTAAGAAATTCTCTCTATTTAATGACCTCTTTATTTAAGATAAATTAGTAGTACTTATGGGAGTATAAAAAATGAAACTCTTCAATTTAGATGCTTATAATAGAGTCTATATGTATACATGATTCTTTTATATTTTCTTAATATTAATATCTAATAAGCATTCAATCATTCTAATACATGTTGATTTTCTTTTATTAAATCAATCTCATAAATAAGTACATATCATTATTTTATTTTATTTTTTAAATAAGACATACACCATTAATTTTTCTTTTTTTACACCGACATCTAATCAAAGTACAATATTTAATGGTTTCTTTAATATGTGGTTATAAAATAAACTTATGTATACATATAATAACTTCTCATTAAATGTGGATTTAAAGTTATTTTATACATGTACGTTTTTTTTAATATAAATGTATGGTTATTAAACTTATATTTTTAACAAACTATTCATCATTATTAAATGGGACGAAATAAAGGAAGCGACTACGTGCTGAGTAGAAAATCCTTTCAAATAGGCAACAAAATAAAATATGACACCACACTAGTGCCTATTTAGGAGAAAGACCTTCACGATGTGGATGTTTTAAGGAGTATATTTAGAAGAAAGAATAATCAATGAATCTAGTAAAATTTAAAATAGGATATATATTTAGGATATTTTTCTTTTTTAAAAGATGCTTGTGATTAGAAATAGAGATATTATTTATTATGTCTATTTTGTGTATGAATTTTTTTTTTCTTTACAAAGAGCAATATTTATTCATTTTAATTGATAAAAATTACATCGATTAATGACTATATAATTCAAAGTCTTTAAAATTAAAAAGAACGAATTTACTAACAAACTCACAATATTCAGATTAATAGATGAAACAACAGAATACCTACATGTGACAAACCAACATGTATGATAGAATTAAAGTGTTTGCAACACCCATGTCTCCAGAGTTGCAACGTTGATGACGTCAATATTATTGATTGCATTTGCACTTGATCAAAGTTAACTGGTTGATTTGAATCAATGAACACCACCACAGGACGATAAATCAAAATAATGCACTTAGATGACGAACTAAATAATGTCGCGTTTAAACGACGAAAATACAAACAAAACAAGAAACATGTTGATAAAAATGGGTGACATTAATTATTTCAGGTCAAAAATGGACTTAAACCACCTTTATCCAATGGAGGTAGAAGAGAAGAGAGCTAAACAAAATGTATATGAATGTTCTTCAAGTATCCTTTTCTTTATAACTATATCTGATTTGTCTGATCATCCTCTAGTAATTATTAGTATTATTAAGAGATATAATTTTTCTTTTTGCAAAATAAGAGATATAGTTAAAAAGAGTATAAAAAGTACTATTAATTTGAAATGCCTATATTTACGGACAAGTTTTTTATTTAAAAAGAGTTTATCTTTAAGGACAGAGCCACATAGGTGGTATTTTTGAAATAGTTATTATCTTAAAAAAAATAATAACAATATCAATCATATATATATAAGAATTTCGCATGAAAATGCTTGTCAATAAATGCTTGTCAAGAATTTCGCTCAAGATAAATGCTTGTCAATAAAAAATTAGTGATTTTTTTAACATCATTAACATGAAAATGAGAATAATTATGACAGAACTATAACTTTTTCATATTTCAATTTTTTCATGTAGTTTTTCTAGAAATGTTGAAATATATAATTCATACCATGCAATAATATTATCATTAATTTATTAGTAAAAATTAATATTTTTCTATACTTCAAATAAAAATGAGAATAATGATTATATGCTAATTAAATTTAATATAAAAATCGTACTGAACAACTGTTTGTCACTAAAGAATATATTAAATTAATATTTATTTATATCATCGACCTAAAGATGAGAATAATTTATTTATTTAACTATAATTTTCTCACTATTTCAATTTTTTCACAGTTTGTTTTGTTTTTTTTTTCTTTCTGGAAATGGTTGCTAAAAATTGGTAGAGCGTCAATTTATAAAATGGAATAAGTATTCTGTCTCTAATAAAATTAGTTAGATTTTAATATTTTTTGATACTTCTAAATAAGTATGAGATAAATTATAACATATCAATTACAATTTATTATAAAAACCATGCACAAGAAAAATGTTTATGAATAAGAATTAGTTAAAATTAATATTTATTAATTTTTAGTCAACATAAAAATTGGAAGAAAATTATAATACAGTAATTATAATTTTTTTCAACGTTTTTTAAAGGGAGTCGCTAAATGAAGCCGTTTGAAATGTATAATTCATACTAACGATAAGATATTTTGTCATTTATCAATTAGTTTAAAATTAATATTATTTTCATATCTTTAAATAAAAAGATTAAGAATAATTATAATTATACTAATTATAATTACATAATAAACTGTAAATTGTACACGTGATTAATGTTAGGTGTATTTTTAAATACACCCAACTAAAAATAAGAGCAATAATTTATATATCTGATAAATATTTGTCATTAAGCATAATAAAACGTTGCTAAAACATATTTAATATTACATATTGTGATGTGTTATATATCTGTATATTTACAATGGGGATGCATTGTCTTCATTAAGAAAAGTAACATAACCAATTTATATATATAATAACCTATGCAGACAATACTTTTACATATATATGAAAATACAATGAATACATTGAGTTCAACCCTCCTGAAAGTGATTCAACAAGAACCATTGAAGCCTACTTGATTTAGAAGAATTCAAAAGACAAAGGCTACATTTTGATGATTGATTCCTTGCAGATTACTACAAAAAACATTTGGAAAATTTGAATGTTTTTAAGAATGGTAGAACCTGGTATCTAAAAAAAAGATTGCCATCTTTCAAGCTCCATTTCAACCCGAAAATCGATTGAATCGTACTCGAAGATGTTAATAAAAACAATAATTCCTGGTATCACACATTTTGAGGAGTCCTAACTTATGCATTACTTTCCTAGTAGTGGTAGATAGCAGGGTTTATAGGAGGAATGTTAAGCACTGGATTCAATGTTGTTGGATTCATTGGTGTTCATCACCAGCTGCAACTGAGCTTGAAACTATGTATGGATTGGCCTTGGAAAAAATGTTAAAAGTTACCAAAAAGTTTCATTTTATTCATCTTGTAATGAAGTGTGGTTGAGTGTTTTTGTTAGGGAAAACTTTGTGAGGGCATATTTTGTGTACACTTGTGCGCTGCAAGAGACAAAAAAAACTTTCTCAAATTTGGAAAAGAAAATATTGGGAAAACTTTGTTGTGTATTTGTTCTGATCAAACACATAGTTGCACTTCAAAAAGCAACTCAAATTGCTGAATTATTTCAAAAAATTTAAGAGTTATTTAAAACAAAGAAGTCAAATTTATATGCTATTGTCCCCTGCTTCATTAATTTCAACAATTCTTTTTAGATTGTGGAAAATGGTTTGGTTCCTTGTTTCTTTATGGCTACTATTGGACACAACATTCAACAAATGCTCTGATCCTTTATAAGTTTATTGTGTAAATGTGCAAAAGATTATAGAGTAGTTGGTTCAATCGTTGATGACTGCTTTGCAAAGCTCCATGATAATTATGTTCCTGGCATTTAGATCACCCATACATTGATGGAATTGAAGACGGTAAAGTACTCAGTCTCTTGAGCTTGTAGAATCTGCATCATAAATTGGTTTTTGAGACTAATTAGCATGTTGGATTGTCTTTTGGGTTAAAGATTCATCTAATTTCTTTAGAGCCATCATCACTTTTCAACTATCCCTCGCAATATTGTGAAACAAAGAAATTGCGTCGCATTTTCACCAGAAGAATAGTAGCTTCGCTCTACAAAGATTGGAATAGTCCACATTCTCTAGGCCTCCAGAAAAATTCATGCAACTCAAATTATGGATGTTCTTCCGAAGCTACAGGTGCTTCGAAAAATCTCATAATTTTTAGAACATGTGGAAAATGGCAAGATATTTTGAAGGGACTAGTTGAGAAAGGGATGGGAGGTTTGATATTTTGTGTGCCAACAAAAATTCTCCTTTGGTTTGCTTTAGGATTTCTCCATAGCAATTATTATAGTAATGGTATATGAAGGTTGCTATAATGGAAAATTATAAATGATGAATATTTGGTGAATGAAATTGAATCATAAACTGTGAATTCAATTAATAGTTCTGGAAAGTTTACTTGACTCACATGTAAAGTTGGAGGAGTTTTTTTTATTAGATGTTTGCTATTGGTTCAACTTAACAGATGAACATCAATGTCATATTGGCATCGGAGACCAAGTGCACGCCTGGCAACGAACCCTCGCTCTCGCAAATTTCTATATTAGTAATCTATCTCTAATTCTCTATTCATATACCAGCAGCAAAAATTATTGTAATTCAACAAATATTCTATGATCAGAAATTTATATTATATTTATTCACAAATTACTCTTTTATTTATTTATTTTTTTTGTGAGTGACTAATTATTTTCTCAAATATGTAATGTAAAACTCAAATAAAAACTCAAAGGCAGTACAAACGCTTACCAACATTTTATTGTGTGCGTATTATAATCCCGACCACTCTCCAACAAATTCTCACCATAATCCCGTGTTCCTAACACACTTCTAATTCTACTTTTCTTCACATTGAATTTTCATTTATGACATGATTCACGATAAAGTGTTGCCGACTGATCGACACACTATGCAGCTATCTCTAAAACTCATACCATGGAACTGAGAAGCACAGTGTTACTACAAACTTACGTACAGTGTTTTCTCACAAAGCTATCTTATGTTTCCTGATTTCCGTTACATCTTCTATCTAATTGGCACACCAACAAAATTCTTTAATTCATTTGGTGATCTCCTCATTCAGCAGACAATAAATATCAAAGATCGGACTTCTACGACCCCGAATCTACATATATATAGTTAACTACGACCTGATGGCTACCAGCAGACCAGGCTCTTGAAGTGCGTCCATACGATAATCTCGTTACATGACCTCTAAAGTTATTTCAATGTAATTTCAATTGTTCCAGCTCAGACAAAATCATCCTGATATTCTGCCTACTCTACTTTTCACATAAGTAATCATATGCCTCCTACCTTATACAAAGGATCTGATTTATATGTGAATGGTTTATAAGCTATGAAATATCAATCGGTCGCCTGATATAGGTCCGTCCTTCACTTAAATGTTGAATTTCTACATTCCTTCTTTGTCTGATTCTTCCTTCTTGTTTCAAGAGAGAAAGAGATATCACTAAATAAAACCTAAACGTATCTCTTCACTAAAATGCTGCTCAAGCACTCACAGTGATGAGAAAATAAATTAACAAGTACACTTCAAGACACAGCTCAGGTTGACTTGAACTCCTTATGATAACGAATCCTCCATGAAACACCACATGTGTGATTTCTTTAGCACGTGAAAATAAAATAAAAATTACTTATTTGAAGCTAGCAGACGATACACGCGCACCGCCAAGACATGACCCACATAAGAGAAAATAAAATAAAACGAGAACGGAAAATACACCAAAGTTCAATGGTCTTTAGTGCACAGTGTGACACTATAAATACAACAAATTTCACAACTTCACCTGATCTCTAATTATCGAAAATACTCACATAATATTATAATAATGTCATAGTAAGACCTAAAAAGATCTTCACTACTATAAAATTGTCATTCTAGGTTATACCAGGGGTGGGAGAACTGACCGCTACCTCGGCACCTAACAAAATCTACGAGTAACCTCGTTGCAGTACCAGACTCATGAAGCTGTTGCATCCTCAGTACTCTTCTTAGCTCATCGGCTTAGTGAGAAACAGCACAAAAGATATCACCTTTTTCGACTTTTGTCTCCGCAACTTGAATAACTCGATGGCTGTGACAACTAATAAAGGATTTGAACTAATACACACTTAGCTAAAAAGCTTCTGGATAACAGAGCCACCCATGTCTCCGAAGAGATCTCTGAGGAGATTTCCTAGCTCCCATATGTAGTGTATCATCTTTATTACCTATGTCGAATAACAAAGTCGATTAGTGCGAAACCCTGTGTCATAGCTAAGGACTCCAATCAAAGAGTTGAGTCGACCAAAATCAATTCCTCTCAGAAACTAGTATTTCATAAAAAGTCACCATAACATCCTCTTACATTATTATCACTCAGAATATAATTTGTCCACCAATCAAGGTGAGACCATCTCAATAATTTACCCGATACACCGGTGCTTGCATAACTTATGAGGCAAAATCTTTTATCAATTGAATTATCATTAGTTGATATTCGCCTCCAGTATTAATTGGACTGGCTAACCCAAATATAAAAATATATATTTTTAATTACCGACCACTTAATTAATTCGATAACTCCCTCCTTCCTACAATAAGCTCTACACAAAGCAAACTAAGCAAGTCACCGAACATGAATCAAAACATAATGAAGGCTGAAAGCACACAAAACTATCCAATAACTCTAGAAAGATCTCTATGATACTTCTAACATCCATAATCCAGTCGATCAAAATGAATGCAATTAGTAGGAGATGAACAGTAATTGCAGCTTAGGCACCAATTCCATAGCAATCATCCATCACTTCCTTTCCCCCCCTAGCCTACCATATGCGGCGAGTGCGATTCCAAACGAAAATGTTGCGCTGGATCTTAACTGATAAATCTCAAGTACTTCCTCCCTCGCTAGTACGCATTGCACACTATCAAATTCCCCAATGGAACATTTCTCACTTTGATTGCCTATTTTTCAGGCCATGCGAGCAAGCCGAAAGAGTACAGAGCTCACTGCCTCATATATCCCTAAGTATCACCAAAATAAATCTCACCGAAATTATTGTGTTTTATATCATGAGATAATGCACATTTAATCCAGAACAAACTCATAAGCTAGACACATGTTTCTCAAGTTGTCGCCTTAATCCAAATACACTTGTATTTCCTCATACTACTCTCTTCTGGCTCCTCAATATTTATTTTTTTTGTTGAGTAAAATATAATGTGAAATTTCATTAATTTGGGAAATGCCGCCAGCATTATATCGCACACCGTCTAAATGATGGCAATTTATTCACATCGATATGTATCACGGCCCTCACTCAACCCTCACAGAAACGTATAACAAGAGAGTGAGTTTAAAAAGGAGAGTATGAAGAATACATCTAGTCTTGTTAAATTATTTAGACAAAACTGCGCATACAAGGATTAGATCTTAACATACCAATATCACATGGAGTCATAAACAGCCTTGCCATACTTTATATTCATACTGTAGAGTAAGTCGCTCCACTTCTCAGTCAACTATCATCTATGGAAACTTGCTATCAATATTATACCGTGTGTAAAAATCACAGTTTCCGAAGAGATATTATTGCCGTATTGTCTACTACATTTCTCGGTAAGACACTACCAATATGATCAACACAACAAAAACACGATTATTCCTCTAAATAATCAAACGCTTCAACTCAATAATTGACCTGTGACGGCGTCTCACGACTGCTCTTAGGAAGCAAACGAACAGTTTACTCAATTATTATATTGGTAGTTTAAAGAAATTGTTTCAAAAAAAATCTACTTATTAGAAATTTGCACTGAAATTCTTCAAACAAATAACATACAGACGAAAAATAAGGATCGAATCTAATGAGAGTTCAACACCCAGCACATATTGATAAGGTTAGCATACTCTATAACACCATAAAATCACAACCGAGTCAGGTTTAAAGAAAATCAATGACCTGGCACAAGGCACACCAAGAAGATAAGAAAATGACTGGGACCATGTCCACAAAAGGGCCTCTGGTGATAAGTCCAATCACTTCCCAATCAACGAATGGATTTGACATCTATTTAGGATAAGACTCCCCAGCTGGCCACTCTCCACCCAACACTCTCCCTACTCCCCAAGAACCTCAATTAAACACCAATGAGATTGACAATATCTCTCGCAAAAACGTACGGATAACATCTTATCACCCTCAAGACGAATCCCAAATCTTGATAAGCTGACGAGCATCAGCCTATTGTCGCCCGCCCCATTATAGATATAATGACCTCACCGCCATTCACCAAATTATTAATTCAAACCACGCCATGGCTTCCCATTTAGGTTCATATATGCGGGATCTTCACTTGTCGCACCTTATAGAACCACTAAGATTTGACACTCACGACTACTAGTGCACAACAAGACAATCTTAATCTCCACTCGAGAATGATGGATCCCTCGCTCTCAGAAGATGCACACAAAACTATGTCAACTACTCCTCTAACAACGAAACATCCACAAAAACCATTTTGCAATAGCTAAACCAAAGGTGTTTGTCCTTGCTCTCATTCCATAGAATTGGCACTCGTCACTTACATCGAACTACAATAATCCTATTCGAGAACCTTAAAATAGAATCTCCACTTTACCTAATTTCCTGGGTAGATGTCGTAAAATTTAGCCCTTCCTTAACTAGCGTCCAACTATCGTCATGTAACAAAAGCTTAGTTTTACTCCCTCTTATATGAATATATTTCAACAACTAGGCACTGGCACCTAAGAAGAAACATGTAGTCCCTCCCGTGCTCCACGATCAAGTATATAAATTATTAGACATAGAAATAAAAGAGTTAAATCGTAAAAGTAATAGAACCCTACCGCGGCCTGAAATCTACATTGTATAATGTCACTCCCATACACGACTTCTTATTTCACAAAGTGCACTAACCAAATTGTACAAACGCCAAAACTAATAGATATGATTAATATAACTAATATGATTATACAGTAAATAATTTTTTTGATAATCATAGTAAAACAAAACACTAGTTCACTGCTAAATGAATGTATCAGTATATCTCTATCCATTACATATTCAGCACAACTTAAATCATAGAACAAGCTAATCACACAAAAATTCTAACTAACTCTCAATATTTCAATTGTACATATCTCAATTGAAAACGTCTCTAAATCATTTATTCAAACCAATCTTAAATGTAACATTGAGAAGAACTCACAACGTAAAAAACTCTCATATTTAACATCTCCCATCACTAAAACACCTAATCCGTTTGAATGTCTGATCTAACTACGATAATAAACCATCTCAAATATCAGAACTCAGATTGACTACACTATCACATATTCAGTATAGAGCACCTTAATCTCCAAAACCTAAATATTCCATCCAATAAGTGAAGTATGCATGAAACCATCACTTCCAAGAAGCCCCTGTTTTTACTGAAGCATCACAAAAATCATGATCTGGCAACACCCATAGAAGCATAGTATGTTCTTACCACACAAAAAAGGATCGCACGCACTCCATACGCGAGAACAAGACTCAAGGGTGAGTTTGGTTCTGGAATATAGCTCGTCCGATTTGCTTGAGCTCAGAACATCATCATTTCTAACCATGAATTATTCTTCCTTAAACACAGGACTAACCAACAAGAGGGAAGAACACTGTACACCCACAAACTCCAGTGCCCCAAGTCTGACGCTTATAACACAAGAGAATGGCCAATATTGTTTCGTACGCAACATGGCAAAAATTTAACAAACCAATTAACAGACCCCAAGCGTCACAAAACTATCAGATATCTTATCTATCATTTGAATCCTTATGAACATAGCCTATATTTCCCCACTTCGTATATAGTACTTTTCTCTGTTAAGTTAAAGTACATAACATACAAATGCACTAACAGACATGATCATCCCCTCACCTCCACTGCACCTAAAAATGAACCCGATTCCGATCGATTGCGAAAATCAACAATTCCTATACTATTCCCTCGCAAATAACAATAACCCTTTCGTAAACCTCCAATTCCACAGTCATGATACAAATACAATAGGCACAAAATTTTGGACTAGTTGAAATAAACGAATACATAGCCATCCGCTTGCCATCTTATTCCCTATAACTCCAAAACTCACTGTTGAAATACTCACTCACTCTAACCTATCATAGTGAGTGTGAATAATCTTCTAACAGTTCCAAATCATCCCTAAATCTATATGCCCAACACTGCTTAACAGTGCAGGTATAAGTAATTACTAAATTAGGTTCGCTGAAAGGTACACGGTCGCCTTACCGCGCCGCAACCGAAGACACAGTCACCTTAAGATCCTATGACACTCTATTAATTTTCAAAAGTCTAGAATTATAGAGTTAACTTTCTTCTTTGATTTATAAGCGTTATATGAAAAATTATAGTCTCATTACGTAAATGAAATTTATCAGAAAAAACGAACAAATAAACAAAGAACAGACGTTACAACGCACTTATACAGATGACATTCGGTCGCTTCTTTTGGACAATAACACATAAATAACCCCTGCTGAGACTACCTCTCAAACCATGCTAGGAAGACTGTAATCTTGGTGACTGCATTAGAACCAAACCTTCCAGGTGCAACGCGAAGAAGAACACCAAATAATAGTCCAATAGGCCACAAAGACCATTTCGAGAACAGAGGATAATTGGTTCCTTGTCACCTCGAGAAGAACGCCAAACCTGGTACCAAACGATTCAGTAATGATTGTATAATCAACAGTCTGAATTGAATAACTTGTAAGCGTCCTCCATAGTTAAGCGACCTACCCAGGTGCTAGTGATGTATGGTGCCTGATCCATCACCCGCAACATTACGTATAATACTTGTTTCTGCTACTCCACTAGCGTGCCAATATGCGATTGCGACCAAAAATGCCTCACCAACGAATTGCATCATTGAAACCTTACACTACGCTAACACATCCATTATGGAGCAGAAACTCCGAAATTGCTATGTAAGAATTTGTTTTGGAGCTGTGAGAATGAAGTCCAGTTTGTGTCTTGATACGAGTCTTCAGTAACAATATAACCATGACACTGAGAGATATCGTCAATTTCCGTAATATAAGGTTAGGATGTTTTGCACGTTCAATTTCTTGTTAAGAACGCCATGCACCACCACCCATAAAGTGTCAAAAAAGACTCTCACTATAATGTCAAATGTGTGGTTATTAAAGTTTTGTCAATCTCGTTGACTAAATGTAACAATGCTGTGTAAATTCACGCAAATAATTTAAGCTCGCGAATAAAATAGGTCTGCAGTCATGCTGCTATGGCTTCACTCTTTCCCTTATTTCTATAACGCTTATCTATAAGTAACTCTCTGGTGAGAATCTCAACCGACAGACATCTTTAAAACTCCACCTACTCAAAACCCGATATATAGTACATAGAGGTGTTATTAACTACAGAGTGGTAGTACACGTAATATTATTTTATTTTAATGTTCTTGATATTTTGATAGGATTAAAAGTTTGGTGTCCAGACTCAGCGCATAATCACTTAGACCAACGATTTCATGCGAGCGGCGGCTGTCAGAATACACATCGGTTCGCCAGAACGCCAGGCACACTGTATCAACCACTAGTGATTAAGTCTCCTTTGAATCAAAAGCATTAAGGATACATTGAATTTTGACATAGAGAAAAATCAAATACTATCACCCCCAGTAGAACAAAAATCTCAATTAAGTTTTAAATATTAAAAATAACTATTATTGTATATATCACACCATTATTTTGTCGTTATAGCTAATTGTAGAGTGCTCTATCGACTGCATGTATGACATCAACAATATTGAAAAAAACATCTAAATAAGAAATATAATCAACTCTACTCAGTTCAAGAGTACTAACTACTAGCTATAACTCTCAAGAATGAGTGACCTCCTTGAGCATTCCCAACGAACAGTAAAGGCATTGCGAGCTTAGTACATACTCCGATCCCGAAGCCAACCACAATAACAAATCCTGTGTTGTTCAAATGGGAGAGGAAAATGACGGTCTAGCTTGGTACCAGCTCCAACAGTCGATATCATCCTTAGCTGCTAAATGTCGACTCCTACCTTCCTGCTGAAAGAAAGCTACTCCCTAATTCACTTTCTGTGAATACTTCCAAAGTTTTAGGCTAAGCATGAAACACTCTAAATGCGTGACAAGACTTTAGGGAATTGCTGTAGATGCTTCATCTCTTGCCTCGCACTAATAGTAACTTCGATGTGTTTTAAAAAGCGTATTCGCTCATCTACGACTCTCTCTCTCTCATGAGTTGGTTTTTTGTTATGGCTTGAATTGATAAACTAAACACAAAAAGGAACCATGTTGTTCTAAAACACAAAGAAACAGCGCAAGGACACCGCAACCCAAAGTGACTCTTAAACTCAACAAATCATACAATGGGTTTGGAGGTAGAGACACTATATTCAATGATGTACTCGAACAACTAATGACCTATTATAATACTTGCATATAAACTTGGAATTTGGATGGTACCCAAGCTCAACCTTAAACCAGTCAACCAGTATAGGCCCCACTCTTCATTTCTATCCTCCTCTTTCATTTATATGTGACTCTCATATACCAGCTACAAACCTTTCAATTACCTGAGACATTCAAAACTTCACTCTATTAAGTGTTAATTTCATAGTAAATATATGAGATTCTAAACACTTACCCTAGCCAACTCTACCTCCTAGAAGTCAGTCTAGAGGATCTGAGATGATATTTGTGCCAGTCTGTTCCCTCATTGTTATAGTCATATAATAGACTCAAACTTCGTATCTCTCTTTCTCTTCTCTCTTTTTAATATATCTAGATCCTCAGAAACTTCTCCAATCTATTTCCTAAATCCCTGATCGGACTCATTTCAATTTAAAGCAATCTAACTAACCGTAGTTTAACCATCGAAACCAACAATTAGATAATATTTAAAGTTTACTAAAGGACACAAAATACAGAATCCATGCGGATTGACCGCCGCACAAGGCCACAGCGCGATATGCCGGCACAATTGAGATCATGGAGAGCAAAACAAGAAAAAACAAAAGAGTCAACCTCCCACACAACAAATGACACCTAATCTTATATACAATACTGTGACATCTTGCTAGTTATAAATCGAAAGCTCTTATCTACACGACACAAACATTAAGAAAATAACTACGGTTACTAAATATGATCACGAAAAAGAAACAATCTCTACTATTGTGGTTCTGTTTTTGACCAATTATATATACCACAAACAGGTCACGCACTATAACAAATGACCATCGCCACACAGTCAATACATAGCGTATACAAGCTTATATGCTAAGCATCATACAACGTCTCTGCAGTGCACGAGATCTAAATGTACTATCACTCTGATGACATCAACCATTCTTACTACGATATGAATATTTTAGTTCTCTACATGACTATCCAGTATAACCTCTCTCAAAGTCTATGCTCAAGACTGCTCGCGCACTCTATATATACTTCCTATATCTGATAAAACACATCCCCTCATACGATCCATCGACCAAACATTATAATAAATTTGCTAATCCATTATAGTGATCAATTACATATTAATAAAACATCAAATATATTCTAACCCTCGTCACGATATTCAACCCACCGGAACTATATACATAGCCCCTACAAATTAAATGATGTGCATTACCTTCCGCCCCTTCTAAGCATTACTACATCACAACTGATAACTGAGAAAAGAAGCAAGCGAATACAGTAAAAAAACAAAACACACATCCATTATAGTTGACTCTCAAGTTACCAATACCTAATATCTTCCCCACGTATGGCTTACACACCACCAGCCATGTAGTTATTATTATTCTACATAATTGATGACATTTATCTAAGTCTCACTTTTTATTTAGCTTCATAGGACAATTAATTGTTCCCTTTAAAAATACACTCTAGTTAAATATTTACTTAAAAAGATCAAAAAAATAGCGAAATCCTCTAACCACGGAAATCGAACTAATTTCAGGAGGCGAGTTATTCAATATTCCTCAACAAATATTTTCGACTAAGACGCAGAATGATATCAGTAGGCAATAGACCACATTGGATCTCACAGCAAGTCATCCAAACATTGACCGCCGGATACAAAACGTAAACAACACCATAAAAAGACACAAACTACATGCATCTTGCAGCATTGATTGTGGTAAGTCGGTCTACCCATCGCTTCTAGCAATAAAAAACCTGAATGAAAACAACACAGCGCCTTTGAAATAATACGCTAGCATCGACGCTCACCTACCTAACACATATGACAAATAAAGCTCACGTACTTACTGTGCTAGGCACTGAAAGCTTCTGTCTACCAGACCGTGATTTGATATATCCGCTAATTAATTTTGGTGCTTGCAGGGAACCGGCAACCGCAGAAATGCTGGAATAACTCAACATAAAGATAGCGGTGCAAATGCACAGCACACAAGACAGTAGGAGCTCCCGAAGCATAGTTTCTAGACTGAAAACAGCCGAGCCATCTGCTACAAGTCGACGAGAAGAACTATGTGTAAACTGATGAAATGTGAATTTCTAATACACCTGACAAAAATGTTCTCCTTTTATGCAGGCACTACCGTGGTCTCTGAGGTGAAACCCACAACCATTAATGACAGACTATAATCTGCTATATTATAATTCCCATACTCATATTAGCGCTTCCATTATTCCAAAAGAATGACCACCCAACCCAAACAATTTAGAACAACATCTCAACAAAACTACAGCAACGACCACTCGACCATGAAACCGTCACGCAGCACGTGACGAACTGCAACACGACCAACAAGAAAACATCCCGATATTAACGTATGAAACGTTTGTCGGTCTGGAGTTGACAACGAGCAAATTGCAGCTCCAATGCGCTTTGATCGACACAAAAGTCTGGAACAATACTTTAGCACCAACATAAAAGTCCAAATAACTAATCTAACCAAAAGAAACCAAACAAAAACCCAACCGAAACTCAATGTATCACGCCACGAGTCGGACAACTAACACGAGCGACAACGCACAATTAAGAAATCTGAAAGTAACCAAACAACTAAAGGCTCACATGGGAATATAAACGCATAATCAGACAAATATGATATAAGGGATACTAATTTAAAAATATGTGCTGAAAATCTCACAACGATGGTTAAACTCAAACACGTTTCTGCACTTACTCTGAGGATTTGAAACTGGCATCCCATTACCAGAAAAGGCAGTGAAAAAGGTTGGTTGTATTCAAAAGGGGTAGGAACCCTTAATACTCAGATTGTTCGGTACACGAGTTCCGTTTTCTGTCCTTGCACGGAAGGAATGTACCAAGGAAAGGTATTAGAGGAGAGCTGCAGACGGGCCTTTCATTTTTCTCTATATTATTGTACAAGTGTGTTATTGACAAAATGTGATATGCGATAGCAATGACGGAAGACTTTATTAGAATGTCTCACGATCAGAAGGAGGCCGAACATCAAATCATATATAGCCAAATGCTCCATGATCACCTCTCATGTTGATAAGTGGATAATCATAACACACTGATCGGTTGGAAACAAGACGAAGGGCGCAATTCTCATTGATGAACCTCTTACGCATAACACCGAAAGCCACCAGAGCTCACACCAGCTATAAAGATAGCACTAGATGAT
>PGTU02016366.1:0-26086 GCA_002896215.2 Cicer echinospermum | reverse complement strand
ACATTTAATAATTACGTCCTCCCAAGCTATTCTGTCCAAATTAGCGTTTTAACCAATCTTGTGCATCCATAATTCATTGTATCGTTTAGATCATTTCGTCCTCCTAGGCTTATTCTTGTCCAATTAGGGTTTTTAAGCAATCTTGTGCATCCAATAGTTGTGTTTGTATCATGGATGAACATTCACGTCATTTGTCCCCATATCCTTTTCTAGTCCAATTTGGGTTTTAACCAATCATGTGCTGTGCATGCAATAGGTGTGCTTGTGTCAATGGACGAACATTTAGGTCATTTTCGTCGTCCCTAGGCTTATTCTTGTCCAATTAGGGTTTTTAAACAATCTTGTGCATCTAATAGGTGTGTTTGTGTTATTGGACGAACATTTAGGTCATCTTCGTCCTCCCTAGGCTTATTCTTGTCCAATTATGGTTTTTAAATAATCTTGTGCATCCAATAAGTGTGTTGGTGTCATTGGATGAACATTTAGGTCATTTTCGTCCTCCATTAGGCTTATTCTAGTCCAATTAGGGTTTTTATCCAATCTTGTGCATCGAATAGGTGTGTTTGTGTCATTGGACGAACATTTAGGTCATTTTCGTCCTCCCTAGGTTTATTATTGTCCAATTAGGGTTTTTTACCCAATCTTGTGCATCCAATAGGTGTGTTTGTGTCGTTGGACGAACATTTAAGTCATTTTCGTCCTCCCTAGGCTTATTCTAGTCCAAATAGGGTTTTTAACAAATCTTGTGCATGCAATAGGTTTGCTTGTGTCATTGGATTAACATTTAAGTAATTTACGTCCTCCCAAGGCTTATTCTTGTCCAATTAGCGTTTTTAACCAATCTTGTGCATCCAATAAGTTCGTTTGTATCGTTTAGGTCATTTTCGTCCTCCCTAGGCTTATTCTTGTCCAATTAGGGTTTTTAAACAATCTTGTGCATCCAATAAGTGTGTTTGTGTCATTGGATGAACCTTTACGTCATTTTTCGTCCTCCCTAGGCTTATTCTTGTCCAATTAGAGTTTTTATCCAATCTATTACATCCAATAGGTAGATTTTTCTCATTGGATGAACATTTAGGTCATTTTCGTCCTCCCTAGGCTTATTCTAGTCCAATTAGGGTTTTAAACCAATCTTGTGCATCCATTAGGTGTGTTTGTGTCATTGGACGATCATTTAGGTCATTTTCGTCCTCCCTAGATTTATTCTAGTCCAATTAGGGTTTTTGAACCAATCTTGTGCATCTAATAGGTGTGTTTGTCTCATTGGATGAACATTTACGTCATTTTCGTCCTCCATTGGCTTATTATAGTCCAATTAGGTTTTTCAAACAAATCTTGTGCTTAAATAGGTGTGTTTGTGTCATTGGATAAACATTTAGGTCATTTTCGTCCTCCCTAGACTTATTTTTATCCAATTAGAGTTTTTAAACAATCTTGTGCATCCAATAAGTTCATTTGTGTCATTGGATTAACATTTAGGTCTTTTTCATCTTCCCTAGGCTTATTCTTGTTCGATTAGGGTTTTAACCAATCTTGTGCATCCAATAGGTGTGTTTGTGTCATTGGACGAACATTTAAGTCATATTCGACTCCCTAGGCTTATTCTAGTCCGAATAGGGTTTTTAAGAAATCTTGTGCATCCAATACGTGTGTTTGTGTCATTGAATTAAAATTTAAGTAATTTACGTCCTACCAAGGCTTATCCTTGTCCAATTAGCGGTTTCTAACCAATCTTGTGCATCCAATAAGTTCATTTGTATCGTTTAGATCATTTCCGTCCTCTCTAGGCTTATTCTTGTCTAATTAGGGTTTTTAAGAAATCTTGTGCATCCAATAAATGTGTTTGTATCATTGGATGAACAATCAGGTCATTTTCGTCCTCCATATGCTCATTCTAGTCCAATTAGCGTTTTTAACCAATCTTGTGCATCCCATAAGTTCGTTTGTATCGTTTAGGTCATTTCCGTCCTCCCTAGGCTTATTCTTGTCCAATTAGGGTTTTTGACGAATCTTGTGCATCCAATAGGTGTGTTTGTGTCATTAGACAAACATTTAGGTCATTTTGGTCATCCCTAGGCTTATTCTAGTCCAATTATGGTTTTTAACAAAATCTTGTGCATTCAATAGTGTGTGTTTGTGTCGTTGGATTAACATTTAGGTTATTTTTCGTCCTCCCTAGGGTTATTCTTATCCAATTAGGGTTTTTAACCAATCTTGTGCATCCAATAAGTTCATTTGTGTAATTGGATGAACATTTAGGTCATTTTCGTCCTCCCTAGGCTTATTCTTGTCCAATTAGGGTTTTTAATTAATCTTGTGCATCCAATTGGTGTGTTTGTGTCATTGGATGAACATTTAGGTCATTTTCAACCAACCTAGGCTTATTCTTGTCCAATTAGAGTTTTTAACCAATCTATTACATCCAATAGGTTGATTTTTCTCACTGGATGAACACTTAGGTCATTTTCGTCCTCCCTAGGCTTATTCTAGTCCAATTAGGGTTTTAAACCAATCTTGTGCATCCATTAGGTGTGTTTGTGTTATTGGACGAACATTTAGGTCATTTTCGTCCTCCCTAGGTTTATTCTACCCAATTAGGGTTTTTGAACAAACCTTGTGCATCTAATAGGTGTGTTTGTCTCATTGGATGCACATTTTCGTCATTTTCGTCCTCCATTGGCTTATTATAGTCCAATTAGGGTTTTTCAACAAATCTTGTGCATTAAATAGGTGTGTTTGTGTCATTGGATAAACATTTATGTCATTTCCGTCCTCCCTAGACTTATTTTTCTCCAATTAGATTTTTTAAACAATCTTGTGCATCCAATAAGTTCATTTGAGTCATTGGATTAACATTTAGGTCATTTTCGTCCTCCCTAGGCTTATTCTTGTCCAATTAGGGTTTTTAACCAATCTTGTGCATCCAATAAGTGTGTTTGTGTCATTCGACGAACATTTAAGTCATATTCGACCTCCCTAGGCTTATTCTAGTCCAAATAGGGTTTTTAACAAATCTTGTACATCCAATAGGTGTGTTTGTGTCATTGGATTAACATTTAAGTAATTTACGTCCTCCCAAGGCTTATTCTTGTCCAATTAGCGTTTTTAACCAATCTTGTGCATCCAATAAGTTCATTTGTATCGTTTAGATCATTTTCGTCCTCCCTAGGCTTATTCTTGTCCAATTAGGGTTTTTAAGCAATCTTGTGCATCCAATAAGTGTGTTTGTATCATTGGATGAACATTCACGTCATTTTCGTCCTCCATATCCTTTTTCTAGTCCAATTAGGGTTTTTAACCAATCATGTGCATGCAATAGGTGTGCTTGTGTCAATGGACGAACATTTAGGTCATTTTCGTCGTCCCTAGGCTTATTCTTGTCCAATTAGGGTTTTTAAACAATCTTGTGCATCTAATAGGTGTGTTTGTGTTATTGGACGAACATTTAGGTCATCTTCGTCCTCCCTAGGCTTATTCTTGTCCAATTATGGTTTTTAAATAATCTTGTGCATCCAATAAGTGTGTTGGTGTCATTGGATGAACATTTACGTCATTTTCATCCTCCATAGGCTTATTCTAGTCCAATTAGGGTTTTTATCCAATCTTGTGCATCGAATAGGTGTGTTTGTGTCATTGGACGAACATTTAGGTCATTTTCGTCCTCCCTAGGTTTTTTATTGTCCAATTAGGGTTTTTAACCCAATCTTGTGCATCCAATAGGTGTGTTTGTGTCATTGGACGAACATTTAAGTCATATTCGTCCTCCCTAGGCTTATTCTAGTCCGAATAGGGTTTTTAACAAATCTTGTGCATGCAATAGGTGTGTTTGTGTGTCATTGGATTAACATTTAAGTCATTTACGTCCTCCCTAGGCTTATTCTTGTCCAATTAGCGTTTTTAACCAATCTTGTGCATCCAATAAGTGTGTTTCGTCATTGGATCGTTTAGGTCATTTTCGTCCTCCCTAGGCTTATTCTTGTCCAATTAGGGTTTTTAAACAATCTTGTGCATCCAATAAGTGTGTTTGTGTCATTGGATGAACATTTACGTCATTTTCGTCCTCCCTAGGCTTATTCTTGTCCAATTAGAGTTTTTAACCAATCTTGTACATCCAATAGGTAGATTTGTCTCATTGGATGAACATTTAGGTCATTTTCGTCCTCCCTAGGCTTATTCTAGTCCAATTAGGGTTTTTAACCAATCTTGTGCATCCATTAGGTGTGTTTGTGTCATTGGACGAACATTTAGGTCATTTTCGTCCTCCCTAGATTTATTCTAGTCCAATTAGGGTTTTTCAACAAATCTTGTGCATTAAATAGGTGTGTTTGTGTCATTGGATGAACATTTAGGTCATTTTCGTCCTCCCTAGACTTATTCTTATCCAATTAGAGTTTTTAAACAATCTTGTGCATCCAATAAGTTCATTTGTGTCATTGGATTAACATTTAGGTCTTTTTCATCTTCCCTAGGCTTATTCTTGTTCGATTAGGGTTTTAAACCAATCTTGTGCATCCAATAGGTGTGTTTGTGTCATTGGACGAACATTTAAGTCATATTCGACTTCCCTAGGCTTATTCTAGTCCGAATAGGGTTTTTACCAATCTTGTGCATCCAATACGTGTGTTTGTGTCATTGAATGAAAATTTAAGTAATTTACGTCCTACCAAGGCTTATCCTTGTCCAATTAGCGATTCTAACCAATCTTGTGCATCCAATAAGTTCATTTGTATCGTTTAGATCATTTCCGTCCTCTCTAGGCTTATTCTTGTCTAATTAGGGTTTTTAAGAAATCTTGTGCATCCAATAAATGTGTTTGTATCATTGGATGAACAATCAGGTCAATTTCGTCCTCCATATGCTCATTCTAGTCCAATTAGCGTTTTTAACCAATCTTGTGCATCCCATAAGTTCGTTTGTATCGTTTAGGTCATTTCCGTCCTCCCTAGGCTTATTCTTGTCCAATTAGGGTTTTTGACGAATCTTGTGCATCCAATAGGTGTGTTTGTGTCATTAGACAAACATTTAGGTCATTTTGGTCATCCCTAGGCTTATTCTAGTCCAATTATGGTTTTAACAAATTTTGTGCATTCAATAGGTGTGTTTGTGTCGTTGGATTAACATTTAGGTTATTTTCGTCCTCCCTAGGGTTATTCTTATCCAATTAGGTTTTTAACCAATCTTGTGCATCCAATAAGTTCATTTGTGTAATTGGATGAACATTTAGGTCATTTTCGTCCTCCCTAGGCTTATTCTTGTCCAATTAGGGTTTTTAATTAATCTTGTGCATCCAATTGGTGTGTTTGTGTCATTGGATGAACATTTAGGTCATTTTCGTCCAACCTAGGCTTATTCTTGTCCAATTAGAGGGTTTTTAACCAATCTATTACATCCAATAGGTTGATTTGTCTCACTGGATGAACATTTAGGTCATTTTCGTCCTCCCTAGGCTTATTCTAGTCCAATTAGGGTTTTAAACCAATCTTGTGCATCCATTAGGTGTGTTTGTGTTATTGGACGAACATTTAGGTCATTTTCGTCCTCCCTAGGTTTATTCTTGTCCAATTAGGGTTTTTGAACAAACCTTGTGCATCCAATAGGTGTGTTTGTCTCATTGGATGCACATTTTCGTCATTTTCGTCCTCCATTGGCTTATTCTAGTCCAATTAGGGTTTTTCAACCAATCTTGTGCATTAAATAGGTGTGTTTGTGTCATTGGATAAACATTTATGTCATTTTCGTCCTCCCTAGACTTATTCTTGTCCAATTAGATTTTTTAAACAATCTTGTGCATCCAATAAGTTCATTTGTGTCATTGGATTAACATTTAGGTCATTTTCGTCCTCCCTAGGCTTATTCTTGTCCAATTAGGGTTTTTAACCAATCTTGTGCATCCAATAAGTGTGTTTGTGTCATTGGACGAACATTTAAGTCATATTCGTCCTCCCTAGGCTTATTCTAGTCCGAATAGGGTTTTTAACAAATCTTGTGCATCCAATAGGTGTGTTTGTGTCATTGGATTAACATTTAAGTAATTTTCGTCCTCCCAAGGCTTATTCTTGTCCAATTAGCGTTTTTAACCAATCTTGTGCATCCAATAAGTTCATTTGTATCATTTAGGTCATTTTCGTCCTCCCTAGGCTTATTCTTGTCCAATTAGGGTTTTTAACCAATCTTGTGCATCCAATAAGTTCATTTGTGTCATTGGATGAACATTTAGGTCATTTTCGTCCTCCATAACCTTATTCTAGTCCAATTAGGGTTTTTAACCAATCATGTGCATGCAATAGGTGTGTTTGTGTCATTGGACGAACATTTAGGTCATTTTCGTCCTCCCTAGGCTTATTCTTGTCCAATTAGGGTTTTTAACCAATCTTGTGCATCCAATAGGTGTTCATTTGTGTCATTGGATGAACATTTAGGTCATTTTCGTCCTCCCTAGGCTTATTCTTGTCCAATTAGGGTTTTTAACCAATCTTGTGCATCCAATAAGTGTCATTTGTGTCATTGGATGAACATTTAGGTCATTTTCGTCCTCCTAGGCTTATTCTAGTCCAATTAGGGTTTTTAACCAATCTTGTGCATCCAATAGGTGTGTTTGTGTCATTGGGATGAACATTTAGGTCATTTTCGTCCTCCCTAGGCTTATTCTTGTCCAATTAGGGTTTTTAACCAATCTTGTGCATCCAATAGGTGTGTTTGTGTCATTGGATGAACATTTAGGTCATTTTCGTCCTCCCTAGGCTTATTCTTGTCCAATTAGGGTTTTTAACCAATCTTGTGCATCCAATAGGTTCATTTGTGTCATTGGATGAACATTTAGGTCATTTTCGTCCTCCCTAGGCTTATTCTTGTCCAATTAGCGTTTTTAACCAATCTTGTGCATCCAATAAGTGTGTTGTGTCATTGGATGAACATTTAGGTCATTTTCGTCCTCCCTAGGCTTATTCTTGTCCAATTAGGGTTTTTAACCAATCTTGTGCATCCAATAAGTGTTGTTTGTGTCATTGGATGAACATTTAGGTCATTTTCGTCCTCCCTAGGCTTATTCTTGTCCAATTAGAGTTTTTTAACCAATCTTGTGCATCCAATAGTTGTTTTTGTGTCATTGGATTAACATTTAGGTCATTTTCGTCCTCCCTAGGCTTATTCTAGTCCAATTAGGGTTTTTAACCAATCTTGTGCATCCAATAGGTGTGTTTGTGTCATTGGATGAACATTTAGGTCATTTTCGTCCTCCCTAGGCTTATTCTTGTCCAATTAGGGGTTTTTAACCAAATCTTGTGCATCCAATAGGTGTGTTTGTGTCATTGGATGAACATTTAGGTCATTTTCGTCCTCCCTAGGCTTATTCTTGTCCAATTAGGGTTTTTAACCAATCTTGTGCATCCAATAAGTGTGTTGTGTCATTGGATGAACATTTAGGTCATTTTCGTCCTCCCTAGACTTATTCTTGTCCAATTAAGTTTTTTAACCAATCTTGTGCATCCAATAAGTTCATTTGTGTCATTGGATAACATTTAGGTCATTTTCGTCCTCCCTAGGCTTATTCTTGTCCAATTAGGGTTTTTAAACCAATCTTGTGCATCCAATAGGTGTGTTTGTGTCATTGGATGAACATTTAAGTCATTTTCGTCCTCCCTAGGCTTATTCTTGTCCAATTAGGGTTTTTAACCAATCTTGTGCATCCAATACGTCATTGTGTCATTGAATTAAACATTTAGGTCAATTTACGTCCTACCTAGGCTTATTCTTGTCCAATTAGCGGTTCTAACCAATCTTGTGCATCCAATAAGTGCATTTTTGTGTCATTAGATCATTAGGTCCGTCCTCTCTAGGCTTATTCTTGTCCAATTAGGGTTTTAAGAAATCTTGTGCATCCAATAAATGTGTTTGTATCATTGGATGAACATTCAGGTCATTTCGTCCTCCATATGCTTATTCTAGTCCAATTAGCGGTTTTTAACCAATCTTGTGCATCCAATAGTTGTGTTTGTGTCATTGGATGAACATTTAGGTCATTTTCGTCCTCCCTAGGCTTATTCTTGTCCAATTAAGGTTTTTAACCAATCTTGTGCATCCAATAGGTTGTTTGTGTCATTAGGATAAACATTTAGGTCATTTTCGTCAACCCTAGGCTTATTCTTGTCCAATTAGGGTTTTTTAACCAATCTTTGTGCATCCAATAGGTCATTTGTTCCGTTGGATTAAACATTTAGGTCATTTTCGTCCTCCCTAGGTTATTCTTAATCCAATTAGGGTTTTTAACCAATCTTGTGCATCCAATAAGTTCATTTGTGTAATGGGATAAACATTTAGGTCATTTTTGTCCTCCCTAGGCTTATTCTTGTCCAATTAGGGTTTTTAAATAAAATCTTGTGCATCCAATTGGAATGTTTGTGTCATTGGATGAACATTTAGGTCGTTTTTCAACCAAGCTAGGGTTATTCTTCTCCCAATTAGATTTTTAACAATCTTGTGCATCCAATAGAGTTGA
Source organism: Cicer echinospermum (assembly GCA_002896215.2). Lineage (NCBI taxonomy): Eukaryota > Viridiplantae > Streptophyta > Magnoliopsida > Fabales > Fabaceae > Cicer > Cicer echinospermum. The sequence continues at coordinate 17,592 of PGTU02016366.1, read as the reverse complement.
TTTTTCTATTGGATGAACATTTAGGTCATTTTCGTCCTCCCTATGGTTATTCTTGTCCAATTAGGTTTTTAACGAATCTTGTGCATCTCAAAAGTTCATTTGTCTAATTGGATGAACGTTTAGGTCATTATCGTCCTCCCTAGGCTTATTCTTGTCTAATTAAGGTTTTTAACTAATCTTGTGCATTCCAATAGGTGTGTTTGTGTCATTGACGAACATTTAAGTCATATTCGACTCCCTAGGCTTATTCTAGTCCGATAAGGGTTTTAACAAATCCTGTGCATCCAATAGTGTGTTTGTGTCATTGGGATTAACATTTAAGTAATTTACGTCCTCCCAAGGCTTATTGTTGTGCAGTTAGCGTTTTAACCAATCTTGTGCATCCAATAAGTTCATTTGTATCGTTTAGATCATTTCCGTCCTCCCTAGGCTTATTCTTTTTCAATCTAGGTTTTAAGCCAATCTTGTGCATCCAATAAGTGTGTTGTATCATTGGATGAACATTCACATCATTTTCGTCCTCATATGCTTATTCTAGTCAATTAGGTTTTCTTTAACCAATCATGTGCATCCAATAGGTTGGTTTGTGTCAATGGACGAACATTTAGGTTCATTTTCGTCCTCCCTAGGCTTATTCTTGTGCAATTAGGGTTTTAAATAATCTTGTGCATCCAATAAGTGTGTTTGTGTCAATGGATGAACATTTACGTCATTTTCGTCCTCCATAGCTTATTCTAGTCCAATTAGGGTTTTTTATCCAATCTTGTGCATCGAATAGGTGTGTTTGTGTCGTTGGAATAATATTTAGGTAATTTTCGTCCTCCCTAGGGTTTCTCTTGTCCAATTAGGGTTTTTTAATCCAAATCTTTGCATCCAATAGGTGTGTTTGTGTAATTGCATGAACATTTACGTCATTTTCGTCTCCCTAAGCTTATTCTAGTCCATTTGGGGTTTTAACCAATCTTGTGCATCCAATAGTTGTTGTTGTGTCATTAGATGAAGTCATTTAGGTCATTTTCGTCATCCTAGCTTATTCTAGTCAATTAGGGTTTTTCAAATCTTGTGCATCCAATAAGTTCATTGTGTTCGTTGGATAAACATTTAGGTCATTCGTCCCTCCCTAGGGTTATTCTGTCTGCAATTAGGGTTTTTAACCATCTTGTGCATCCAATAAGTTCATTTGTGTAATTGGATGACATGTAGGTCATTTTCGTCCTCCCTAGGCTTATTCTTGTCCAATTAGGTTGTTAACCAATCTTGTGCATCATATTGGTGTGGTGTCATTGGTTCATGAACATTTAGGTCATGTTCGTCCTCCCTTAGGGTATCTTGTCCAAATAGGTTTTAACAATCTTGTGCATCAACTAAGTTCATTTGTTAATTGGATGAACATTTAGGTCATTGTCGTCCTCCCTAGGCTTATTCTTGTCACTTAGGTTTTTTAACCAATGTTGTGATCCAATCGGTCTGTTGTGTCATTCGATGAACATTTAGTTCATATTCGTCCTCCAAAGCTATTCTTGTCCAATTTAGGTTTTAACAAATCTTGTGCATCCAATAAGTGTCATTTGTGTCATTGGATGAACATTTAGGTCATTTTCGTCCTCCCTAGGCTTATTCTTGTCCAATTAGGTTTTTAACCAATCTTGTGCATCCAATAAGTTCATTTGTGTCATTGGATGAACATTTAGGTCATTTTCGTCCTCCCTAGGCTTATTCTTGTCCAATTAGGGTTTTTAACCAATCTTGTGCATCCAATAAGTTCATTTGTGTCATTGGATGAACATTTAGGTCATTTTCGTCCTCCCTAGGCTTATTCTTGTCCAATTAGGGTTTTTTAACCAATCTTGTGCATCCAATAGTTCATTTGTGTCATTGGATGAACATTTAGGTCATTTTCGTCCTCCCTAGGCTTATTCTTGTCCAATTAGGGTTTTTAACCAATCTTGTGCATCCAATAAGTTCATTTGTGTCATTGGATGAACATTTAGGTCATTTTCGTCCTCCCTAGGCTTATTCTTGTCCAATTAGGGTTTTTAACCAATCTGTGATCCAATAGGTGTGTTTGTCTCATTGGATTAACATTAGGGTAATTTTCGTCTCCCAAGGCTTATTTTTGTCCAATTAGAGTTTTTAAGCATATTGTGCATGTCCAATTAGGGTGTTGTGTATTAACATTAGGGTCATATTCGCCCTCCATAGGCTTATTCTTGTCCATTAGGGTTATTTAACAAATCTGTGCATCCAATAAGTGTGTTTGTGTCATAACATTTACGTCATTTCTCCTCCCTAAGCTTATTCTGTCCAATTAGGGTTTTAACCAATCTTGTGCATCCAATAAGTGTGTTGTTGTCAATGACGAACATTTAATTCATTTTCGTCCTCCCTAGGCTTATTAGTCCAATTAGGGTTTTTAACCAATCTTGTGCATCCAATAAGTCCATTTGTGTCGTTGGATGAACTTTACGTCATTTTCTCTCCCTAGGCTTATTCTAGTCCAATTAGGGTTTTTAAACAATCTTGTGCATGCAATACGTAGGTTTGTGTTCATTGGGACGAATTAATAGAACATTTAGTATCTAATATTCGTCCTCCCTAGCTGTTTCTAGTCAATTAGGGTTTTTAAACAATCTTGTGCATCCACTAAGTTCATTTGTTGCATAGATGAACATTTAGGTCATTTCTGTCCTCCTAGGCTTATATTCTTGTCCAATAGGGTTTTTGAACAATCTTGTGTGCATCCAATAGGTGTGTTGTTGTCATGGATGAATATTTATCATCATTTCGTCCTCCCTAGGCTTATTCTTGTTCCAATTAGGGTTTTTAACCAATCTTGTGATCCAAATAGTTCATTTGTGTCATTGGATGAACATTAGGTATTTCGTCCTCCTAGGCTTATTCTTGTCGACTTTTAGATTTTTAACCAAATTATGTGATCCAATAGTTGTTTTGTGTCATTGGATGAACATTTAAGTCATTTTCGTACTCCTAGGCTCATTCTTGTCCAATTAGATTTTTATAAACTCATGTGCATATTCATAGTTATTGTTCATTGGAGGACATACATGGTCGATTTATTCGTCTCCCTAGGCTTATTTCTTGTCCAATTAGGGCATTTGCAACCAATTAATCTTGTGCACCCAATAGTGTGTTTGTGTCATTGAACCATTTAGGTCAAATTCAACATTTAGCATATGCTCGTGGACTTATACATTTAGGTCATCATTCGTCCCTGCTAGGCTTATTCTAGTCCATCAAGGGTTTTAACAATAGACTTGTGCATCCAATAGTGTAAATTGTCTCAGTAGAACTCATTTTATGCTCACTGTTAGTACCCTTCACGCTTCACAAATTCTTTGCCATCCATATAATTGTGTAATTGTGTATGAAACATTTAGGACATATTTCATCACCCTAGCCTTATTCTAGTCCAAATAGGGTTTTTAAACCAATCTTGTTCACCAATAAGTTCATATGTGTCATGGATGAACATTTTAGGTCATTTCTCCTATCTAGTTCTTATTCTTGTCCAATTAGCATTTTTAACCTATCTTGTGCATCATGATAGTTCATTTGTTCATTGGATGAACATTTAGCTCATTTTCGTCTCCCCTAGGCTTATTCTTGTCATATTATGGTTTTTAAACAATCTTTGTGCATCCAATAGATGTGTTTGCGTCATTGAATGAAACATTTACGTAATTTTCGTCCTCCTAGCTTATTCTAGTCCATAGGGTTTTAACATCTTGTGCATCCAATAGGTCATGTTTGTCGTCATTGGACGAACATTTAGGTGGATTTTCGCCTCCTCCTAAGCTTATTCTAGTCCAAATAGGATTTTTAACCATCTGTGCATCCAACAGTGTTGTGTAATTGGATGAACATTTAGGTCATTTTCTTCCTCCATAGGCTTTATTCTTGGTGCAGTTAGGTTTTTAACCAATCTTGTGCATCCAAACAAGTCATTTGTGCGTTGGACGAAACATTTAGGTCATTTTCGTCCTCCCTAGGCTTATTCTTGTCCAATTAGGGTTTTTAACCAATCTTGTGCATCCAATAAGTTCATTTGTGTCATTGGATGAACATTTAGGTCATTTTCGTCGTCTCCCTAGGCTTATTCTTGTCCATTTAGGGTTTTTAACCAATCTTGTGCATCCAATAAGTTCATTTGTGTCATTGGATGAACATTTAGGTCATTTTCGTCCTCCCTAGGCTTATTCTTGTCCAATTAGGGTTTTTAACCAATCTTGTGCATCCAATAAGTTCATTTGTGTCATTGGATGAACATTTAGGTCATTTTTTTCGTCCTCCCTAGGCTTATTCTTGTCCAATTAGGTTTTTAACCAATCTTGTGCATCCAATAAGTTCATTTGTGTCATTGGATGAACATTTAGGTCATTTTCGTCCTCCCTAGGCTTATTCTTGTCCAATTAGGGTTTTTAACCAATCTTGTGCATCCAATAAGTTCATTTGTGTCATTGGATGAACATTTAGGTCATTTTGTTCGTCCTCTATTTGGCATAGTTCTTTTGCAATTGATGTGGTTTTTGTATATCCAATCTTTTGTGTCACCCATATAAGTTAAATTGTGAAATTGGATGAACATTTATGTTCATTTTCCTCCTTTCTAGGCTTATCTTGTCCAATTAGACTATTTAACCAATCTTGTGCATCCAATAAGTTCATTTGTGCATTTGGATGAACATTGTAGGTCATTTCGGTCCTCCTAAGCATATTCCTTGTCCAATTAGGGATTTTAACCAATCTTGTGCATTCCAAATTGGTGTGTTTGTGTCATGGATGAACCATTTAGGTCATTTTTCGTCCTCCTATGGCTTATTCTTGTCCAATTAGGGTTTTTAACCTATCTCGTGCATACGATAAGTCATTTGTGCCAATGGATGAAACATTTAGGTCATATTCGTCCTCCCTATACTTATTCTTGTCCAATAAGTTTTTAACCAATCTGTGGCATCCAATAGGTCATTTGTATCCAATTGAATGAAACGTTTAGGTCATTTTCGTCCTACCCTAGCAATTATTCTTGTCCCATTAGTGTTTTTAACCGCAATCTTGTGCATCCAATAAGTTCATTGTGTGTCATTCGATGAACATTCAGGTCATTTTCGTCCTCCCTAGCTTATTCTTTTCCAATTAGACTTTTTAACCATCTTGTGCATCCCATAATTCATTTGTGTTCATTGGATGAAACATTTAAGTCATTTTCGTCCTCCCTAGGCTTATTCTTGTCCAATTAGGGTTTTAACCAATTCTGTGCATCAATAGTTCATTTGTGTCATTGATGACATTTAGGTTCATTTTCGTCCTCCCTAGATATTATTCTTGTCCAATTAGGTTTTTAACCGAATCTTGTGCATCCCTAAGTTCATTTGTGTCATTGGGATGAACATTTAGGTCATTTTCGTCTCCCTAGGCGTTATTCTTGTCAATTAGGTTTTTTAACCAATCTGTGCATCCAATAAGTTCAATTGTGTCATTGGATGAAACAATTTAGGTCATTTTCGTCCTCCCTAGGATATTCTTGGTCCAATTAGGTATTTAACCAATCTTGATGCATCAATTACTTCATTTGTGTCATTGGATGAACATTTAGGTCATTTTCGCAATCCCTAGGCTTATTCATTGTCCAATTAGGCGTTTTAACCAATCTTGTGCATCAATAACTTCATTTGTGTAACTGGATGAACATTTAGGTCATTTTCGGTCCTCACCTAAGCTTATTCTGTCCAATTAGGGGTTTTTAACCAATCTTGTGCATCCAATAAGTGAATTTTGTGTCATTGGATGAACATTTTAGGTCATTCAGTCTCTCCCTAGGGCTTATTCTTGTCCAATTATGGGTTTATTAACCAATCTATGTGCATCCAATAAGTTCATTTGTGTCATTGATGAACATTTAGGTCATTTTTCGTCCTCCCTAGGCTTATTCACATTGTCCAATTAGGGTTGTTTAACCTGTGCATCCAATAAGTTCATTTGTGTAATTGGATGAACATTTAGGTCATTTTTCGTCCTCCCTAGACTTATTCTTGTCCAATTATAGTTCTTTAACCAATCTTGTGCATCCAATAAAGTTCATTTGTGTCATTGGATGAACATTTAGGTCATTTTCGTCTCCTAGGCTTATTCTTTCCAATTAGGGTTTTTAACCAATCTTGTGCATCCAATAAGTTCATTTGTGTCATTGGATTAACATTTAGGTCATTTTCGTCCTCCCTAGGCTTATTCTTGTCCAATTAGTGTTTTTAACCAATCTTGTGCATCCAATTAGTTCATTTGTGTCATTGGATGAACATTTAGGTCATTTTCGTCCTCCCTAGGCTTATTCTTGTCCAATTAGGGGTTTTTAACCAATCTTGTGCATCCAATAAGTTCATTTGTGTAATTGGATGAAACATTTAGGTCATTTTCGTCCTCTCTAGGCTTATTCTTGTCCAATTAGGGTTTTTAACCAATCTTGTGCATCCAATAAGTTCATTTGTGTATTGGATGAACATTTAGGTCATTTTCGTCCTCCCTAGGCTTATTCTTGTGCAATTAGGGTTTTTAACCAATCTTGTGCATCCAATAAGTCATTTGTGTCATTGGATGAACATTTAGGTCATTTTCGTCCTCACCTAGGCTTATTCTTGTCCAATTAGGGTTTTTTAACCAATCTTGTGCATCCAATAAGTTCATTTTGTCATTGGATGAACATTTAGGTCATTTTCGTCCTCCCTAGGCTTATTCTTGTCCAATTAGGGTTTTTAACCAATTCTTGTGCATCCAATAAGTTCATTTGTGTCATTGATGAACATTTAGGTCATTTTCGTCCTCCCTAGGCTTATTTTGTCCAATTAGGGTTTTTAACCAATCTTGTGCATCCAATAAGTTATTTGTGTCATTGGATGAACATTTAGGTCATTTTCGTCCTCCCTAGGCTTATTCTTGTCCAATTAGGGTTTTTAACCAATCTTGTGCATCCAATAAGTTCATTTGTGTCATTGGATGAACATTTAGGTCATTTTCGTCCTCCTAGGCTTATTCTTGTCCATTAGGGTTTTTAACCAATCTTGTGCACATCCAATAAGTTCATTTGTGTCTTATTGGATGAACATTTAGGTCATTTTCGTCCTCCTAGGCTTATTCTTGTCCAATTAGAGGTTTTTAACCACATCTTGTGCATCCAATAAGTCATTTGTGGTATTGGATGAAACATTTAGGTCATTTTCGTCCTCCCTAGGCTTATTCTTGTCCAATTAGGGTTTTTAACCAATCTTGTGCATCCAATAAGTTCATTTGTGTCATGGATGAACATTTAGGTCATTTCGTCCTCCCTAGGATTATTCTTGTCCAATTTAGGGTTTTTTAACCAATCTTGTGCATCCAATAAGTTCATTTGTGTCATTGGATGAACATTAGGTCATTTTCGTTCCTCCTAGGCTTATTCTTGTCCAATTAGGGTTTTTAACAATCTTGTGCATCCAATAAGTTCATTTGTGTAAATTGGAATGAACATTTAGGTCATTTTCGTCCTCCCTTGGCTTATTCTGGCAATTAGGGTTTTTAACCAATCTTGTGCATCCAATAAGTTCATTTGTGTCATTGGATGAACATTTAGGTCATTTTCGTCCTCCCTAGGCTTATTCTTGTCCAATTAGGGTTTTTAACCAATCTTTGTGCATCCAATAAGTTCATTTGTGTCATTGGATGAACATTTAGGTCATTTTCGTCCTCCCTAGCTTATTCTTGTCCAATTAGGTTTTTAACCAATCTTGTGCATCCAATAAGTTCATTTGTGTCATTGGATGAACATTTAGGTCATTTTTCGTCCTCCCTAGGCTTATTCTTGTCCAATTAGGGTTTTTTAACAATCTTTGTGCATCCAATAAGTTCATTTGTGTCATTGGATGAACATTTAGGTCATTTTAATCGTCCTCCCTAGGCTTATTCTTGTCCAATTAGGTTTTTAACCAATCTTGTGCATCCAATAAGTTCATTTGTGTCATTGGATTGAACATTTTAGGTCATTTTCGTCCTATCTAGGCTTATTCTTGTCCAATTAGGTTTTTTTAGCATTCTTGTGCATCCATAAGTTCATTTGTGTCATTGGATGAACATTTAGGTCATTTTCGTCCTCCCTAGGCTTATTCTTGTGCAATTAGATTTTTTAACCAATCTTTGTGCATCCAATAAGTTCATTTGTGTCATTGGATGAACATTTATGTCATATTTCGTCCTCCTAGGCTTATTCTTGTCCAATTAGGGTTTTTAACCAATCTTGTGCATCCATAAGTTCATTTGTGTCATTGGATGAACATTTAGGTCATTTTCGTCCTCCCTAGGCTTATTCTTGTCCAATTAGGGTTTTTAACCTATCTTGTGCATCCAATAAAGTGTGTTGTGTCATTGGATGAACATTTAGGTCATTTTCGTCCTCCCTAGGCTTATTCTTGTCCAATTAGGGTTTTTAACCATCTTGTTTGCATCCAATAAGTTCATTTGTGTCATTGGGATGAACATTTAGGTCATTTTCGTCCTCCCTAAGCTTATTCTTGTCAATTAGGGTTTTTAACCAATCTTGTGCATCTCCAATAAGTGTTTGTTTGTGTCATTGGATGAACATTTAGGTCATTTTCGTCCTCCCTAGGCTTATTCTTGTCCAATTAGGGTTTTTTAACCAATCTTGTGCATCCAATAAGCTCATTTGTGTCATTGGAAGAACATTTAGGTCATCTTTTCGTCCTCCCTAGGCTTTATTCTTGTCCAATTAGGGTTTTTAACCAATCTTGTGCATCCAATAGTTGTTTTGTTTTGTGTCATTGGATGAACATTTAGGTCATTTTCGTCCTCCCTAGGCTTATTCTTGTCCATTAGGGTTTTAACCAATCTGTGCATCAATAAGTTCATTTGTGTCACTGGATGAACATTTAGGTCATTTTCGTCCTCCTAGGCTTATTCTTGTCCAATTAGGTTTTTTAACCAATCTTGTGCATCCAATAAGTTCATTTGTGTCATTGGATGAACATTTAGGGTCATTTCGTCCTCCTAGGCTTATTCTTGTCCAATTAGGGTTTTTAACCAATCTTTGTGCATCCAATAAGTTCATTTGTGTCATTGGATGAACATTTAGGTCATTTTCGTCCTCCCTAGGCTTATTCTTGTCCAATTAGGGTTTTTAACCAATCTTGTGCATCCAATAAGTTCATTTGTGTCATTGGATGAACATTTAGGTCATTTTCGTCCTCCCTAGGCTTATTCTTGTGCCAATTAGGTGTTTTTAACCAATCTTGTGCATCCAATAAGTCATTTGTGTCATTGGATGAACATTTAGGTCATTTTCGTCCTCCCTAGGCTTATTCTTGTCCAATTAGGATTTTTAACCAATCTTGTGCATCCAATAAGTTCATTTGTGTCATTGGATGAACATTTAGGTCATTTTCGTCCTCCCTAGGCTTTATTCTTGTCCAATTAGGGTTTTTAACCAATCTTGTGCATCCAATAAGTTCATTTGTGTCATTGGATGAACATTTAGGTCATTTTCGTCCTCCCTAGGCTTATTCTTGTCCAATTAGGGTTTTTAACCAATCTTGTGCATCCAATAAGTTCATTTGTGTCATTGGATGAACATTTAGGTCATTTTCGTCCTCCCTAGGCTTATTCTTGTCCAATTAGGGTTTTTAACCAATCTTGTGCATCCAATAAGTTCATTTGTGTCATTGGATGAACATTTAGGTCATTTTCGTCCCTCCCTAGGCTTATTCTTGTCCAATTAGGGTTTTTAACCAATCTTGTGCATCCAATAAGTCATTTGTGTCATTGGATGAACATTTAGGTCATTTTCGTCCTCCCTAGGCTTATTCTTGTCCAATTAGGGTTTTTAACCAATCTTGTGCATCCAATAAGTCATTTGTGTCATTGGATGAACATTTAGGTCATTTTCGTCCTCCCTAGGCTTATTCTTGTCCAATTAGGGTTTTAACCAATCTTGTGCATCCAATAAGTTCATTTGTGTCATTGGATGAACATTTAGGTCATTTTCGTCCTCCTAGGCTTATTCTGTCCAATTAGGGTTTTTAACCACCAATCTTGTGCATCCAATAAGTTCATTTGTGTAATTGGATGAACATTTAGGTCATTTTCGTCCTCCCTAGGCTTATTCTTGTCCAATTAGGGTTTTTAACCAATCTTGTGCATCCAATAAGTTCATTTGTGTCATTGGATGAACATTTAGGTCATTTTCGTCCTCCCTAGGCTTATTCTTGTCCAATTAGGGTTTTTTAACCAATCTTGTGCATCCAATAAGTTCATTTGTGTCATTGGGATGAACATTTAGGTCATTTTCGTCCTCCTCTGGCTTATTCTTGTCCAATTAGGGTTTTTAACCAATCTTGTGCATCCAATAAGTTCATTTGTGTCATTGGATGAACATTTAGGTCATTTTCGTCCTCCCTAGGCTTATTCTTGTCCAATTAGGGTTTTTAACCAATCTTGTGCATCCAATAAGTTCATTTGTGTCATTGGATGAACATTTAGGTCATTTTCGTCCCCCTAGGCTTATTCTTGTCCAATTAGGAGTTTTTAACCAATCTTGTGCATCCAATAAGTTCATTTGTGTCATTGGATGAACATTTAGGTCATTTTCGTCCTCCCTAGGCTTATTCTTGTCCAATTAGGGTTTTTTAACCAATCTTGTGCATCCAATAAGTTCATTTGTGTCATTGGATGAACATTTAGGTCATTTTCGTCCTCCCTAGGCTTATTCTTGTCCAATTAGGGTTTTTAACCAATCTTGTGCATCCAATAAGTTCATTTGTGTCATTGGATGAACATTTAGGTCATTTTCGTCCTCCCTAGGCTTATTCTTGTCCAATTAGGGTTTTTAACCAATTTTGTGCATCCAATAAGTTCATTTGTGTCATTGGATGAACATTTAGGTCATTTTCGTCCTCCCTAGGCTTATTCTTGTCCAATTAGGGTTTTTAACCAATCTTGTGCATCCATATAAGTTCATTTGTGTCATTGGATGAACATTTAGGTCATTTTCGTCCTCCCTAGGCTTATTCTTGTCCAATTAGGGTTTTAACCAATCTTGTGCATCCAATAAGTTCATTTGTGTCATTGGATGAACATTTAGGTCATTTTCGTCCTCCCTAGGCTTATTCTTGTCCAATAGGGTTTTTAACCAATCTTGTGCATCCAAATAAGTTCATTTGTGTAATTGGATGAACATTTAGGTCATTTTCGTCCTCCCTAGGCTTATTCTTGTCCAATTAGGGTTTTTAACCAATCTTGTGCATCCAATAAGTTCATTTGTGTATTGGATGAACATTTAGGTCAGGGTTTTTCGTCCTCCCTAGGCTTATTCTTGTCCAATTAGGGTTTTTAACCAATCTTGTGCATCCAATAAGTTCATTTGTGTCATTGGATGAACATTTAGTGGGTCATTTTTATTCCTCCCTAGGCTTATTCTTGTCCAATTAGGGTTTTTTAACCATCTTGTGCATCCAATAAGTTCTTATTGTGTCATTGGATGAACATTTTAGGTCATTACGTCCTACTCCTAATTATTCTTGTCAGCGGTTCTAAACCTATCTTTGTCATCCAATAGGTTCATTTGTGTCATTGGATCGTCATTTAGGTCATTTTCGTCCTCACCTAGGCTTATTCTTGTCCTTATTAAATCTTGTAGGGTTTTTAACCAATCTTGTGCATCCAATAAGTTCATTGTGTGTAATTGGATGAACATTTAGGTCATTTTCGTCCTCCATAGGCTTATTCTTGTCCAATTAGGGTTTAACCAAATTGTTGCGCCCAATAAGTTCATTTGTGTAATTGGATGAACATTTAAGGTATTTTCGTCCTCCCTAGGCTTATTCTTGTCCAATTAGGGTTTTTTAACCAATCTTGTGCATCCAATAGTGTGTCATTTGATGTCATTTGATGAACATTTAGGTCATTTTCGTCCTCTAGGCTTATTCTTATGTCCAATTAGGGTTTTTAACCAATCTTGTGCATTCAATATGTTCGTTTGTGTAATTGGATTAACATTTAGGTCATTTTCGTCCTCCTAGGCTTATTCTTGCCCAATTAGGCCTTTTTAACAATCTTGTGCATCCAATAAATTCATTTGTGTCATTCGATGAACATTTAGATTCATTTTCGTTCTCCCTAGTGTATTCTTGTCAAAATTAGGGTTTTAACAATCTTGTGCATCCAATAAGTTCATTTGTGTCATTGGATGAACATTTAGGTCATTTTCGTCCTCCTTGGCTATTCTTGTCCACATTAGGGTTTTAAGACAATCTTGTGCATCCAATAAGTTCATTTGTGTGTCTGGATAACATTTAGGTCATTTTCGTCCTCCCTAGGCTTATATTGTCCAATTAGGGTTTTTAACCAATTCTTGTGCATCTCAATAAGTTCATTTGTGTCATTGGATGAACATTTAAGGTCATTTTCGTCCTCCCTAGGCTTATTCTTGTCCAATTAGGTTTTTTAACCAATCTTGTGCATCCAATAGGTGTATTTGTGTCATTGGATGAACATTTAGGTCATTTTCGTCCTCCCTAGGCTTATTCTTGTCCAATTAGGGTTTTTTTTGTAACAATAATTTCTTGTGTCATCCAATAAGTTCATTTGTGTCAATTGTGAATAAGGTGTTTGTGTGAACATTTAGGTCATTTTCGTCCTCCCTAGGCTTATTCTTGTCCAATTAGGGTTTTTTAACCAATCTTGTGCATGCAATAAGTTCATTTGTGTAATTGGATGAACATTTTAGGTCATTTTCGTCCTCCCTAGGCTTATTCTTGTCCAATTAGGGTTTTTAACCAATCTTGTGCATCCAATATGTTCATTTGTGTCATTGGATGAACATTTAGGTCATTTTCGTCCCTCCCTAGGCTTATTCTTGTCCAATTAGGGTTTTTAACCAATCTTGTGCATCCAATAAGTTCATTTGTGTCATTGGATGAACAATTTAGGTCATTTTCGTCCTCCCTAGGCTTATTCAACGCCAATTAGGGTTTTTAACCAATCTTGTGCATCCAATATGTTCATTTGTGTCATTGGATGAAATTTAGGTCATTTTCGTCTCCCTAGGCTTATTCTTGTCCAGATTAGGGTTTTTAACCAATCTTGTGCATCCAATAAGTTCATTTGTGTCATTGGATGAACATTTAGGTCATTTTCGTCCTCCCTAGGCTTATTCTTGTGCAATAGGGTTTTTAACCAATCTTGTGCATCCAATAAGTTCATTTGTGTCATTGGATGAACATTTAGGTCATTTTCGTCCTCCCTAGGCTTATTCTTGTCCAATTAGGGTTTTTAACCAATCTTGTGCATCCAATAAGTTCATTTGTGTAATTGGATGAACATTTAGGTCATTTTCGTCCCTAGGCTTATTCTAGTCCAATTAGGTTTTCAACCAATCTTGTGCATCCTAATAAGTTCATTTGTTTCATCGATGAACATTTAGGTCATTTTCGTCCTCCCTAGGCTTATTCTTGTCCAATTAGGGTTTTTAACCAATCTTGTGCATCCAATAAGTTCATTTGTGTCATTGGATGAACATTTAGGTCATTTTCGTCCTCCCTAGGCTTTATTCTTGTCCAATTAGGGTTTTTAACCAATCTTGTGCATCCAATAAGTTCATTTGTGTCATTGGATGAACATTTAAGGTCATTTTCGTCCTCCCTAGGCTTATTCTTGTCCAATTAGGGTTTTTAACCAATCTTGTTGCATCCAATAAGTTCATTTGTGTAATTGATTAACATTTAGGTCATTTTCGTCCTCCCTAGGCTTATTCTTGTCCAATTTAGGTTTTTAACCAATCTTGTGCATCCAATAAGTTCATTTGTGTCATTGGATAACATTTAGGTCATTTTCGTCCTCCCTAGGCTTATTCTTGTCCAATTAGGATTTTTAACCAATCTTGTGCATCCAATAAGTTCATTTGTGTCATTGGATGAACATTTAGGTCATTTTTCGTCCTCCCTAGGCTTATTCTTGTCAATTAGGGTTTTTAACCAATCTTGTGCATCCAATAAGTTCATTTGTGTAATTGGATGAACATTTGGTCATTTTCGTCCCTCCTAGGCTTATTTCTTGTCCCAGTTAGGGTTTTTAAACCAATCTTGTGCATCCAATAAGTTCATTGTGTCATTGGATGAACATTTAGGTCATTTTCGTCCTCCCTAGGCTTATTCTTGTCCAATTAGGGGTTTTTTAACCAATCTAGGTGCATCCAATAAGTTCATTTGTGTCATTGGATTAACATTTAGGTCATTTTCGTCCTCCCTAGGCTTATTCTTGTCCAATTAGGGTTTTTAACCATCTTGTGCATCCAATAAGTTCATTTGTGCCATTGGATGAACATTTAGGTCATTTTCGTCCTCCCTAGGCTTATTCTTGTCCAATTAGGGTTTTTAACCAATCTTGTGCATCCAATAAGTTCATTTGTGTCATTGGATGAACATTTAGGTCATTTTCGTCCTCCCTGGCTTATTCTTGTCCAATTGGGGTTTTAACAATCTTGTGCATCCAATAAGTTCATTTGTGTCATTGGATGAACATTTAGGTCATTTTCGTCCACCCTAGGCTTATTTCTTGTCCAATTAGGGTTTTAACCAATCTTGTGCATCCAATAGTTCTATTTTGTCATTGGATGAACATAAGTGTCATTTTCGTCCTCCCTAGGCTTATTGTCTTGTCCAATTAGGGTTTTAACCAATCTTGTGCATCCAATAAGTGTTCATTTGTGTATTGGATGAACATTTAGGTCATTTTCGTCCTCCCTAGGCTTATTCTTGTCCAATTAGGGTTTTAAACCAATCTTGTGCATTCAATAAGGTCATTTGTGTAATTGGATGAACATTTAGGTCATTTTCGTCCTCCCTAGGCTTATTCTTGTCCAATTAGGGTTTTAACTAATCTGTGCATCCAATAAGTTCATTGTGTAATTGGAATGACCATTTAGGTCATTTCGTCCTCCCTAGGCTTATTCTTGTCAATTAGGTTTTTTAAACCAATCTTGTGCATCCAATAAGTTCATTTGTGTAATTGGATGAACATTTAGGTCATTTTCGTCCTCCCTAGGCTTATTCTTGTCCAATTAGGGTTTTTAACCAATCTTGTGCATCCAATAAGTTCATTTGTGTAATTGGATGAACATTTAGGTATTTTCGTCCTCCTAGGCTTATTCTAGTCCAATTAGGGTTTTTCAATCTTGTGATTATAGGTTCATTTGTGTAATTGGATGAACATTTAGGTCATTTTGTCCTCCCTTGGCATATTCTTGTCCAATTAGGGTTTGTAACCATTCTTGTGCACCAATAGGTGATTGTGTCATTGGATGAACATTTGGTCATTTTCGTCCTCCCTAGGCTTATTCTTGTCCAATTGGGTTTTTAGCAATCTTGTGCATCCAATAAGTTCATTTGTGTAATTGGAATGAACTTTAGGTCATTTTCGTCCTCCTAGCTTATTCTTGTCCAATTAGGGTTTTTAACCAATCTTGTGCATCCAATAAGTTCATTTGTGTATTGGATGAACATTTAGGTCATTTTTCGTCCTCCTAGGCTTATTCTTGTCCAATTAGGGTTTTTAACCATCTTGTGCCATCCAATAAGTTCATTTGTGTAATTGGATGAACATTTAGGTCATTTTCGTCCTCCTAGGCTTATTCTTGTCCAATTAGGGTTTTTAACCAATCTTGTGCATCCAATAAGTTTCATTTGTGTCATTGGATGAACATTTAGGTCATTTTCGTCCTCCTAGGCTTATTCTTGTCCAATTAGGGTTTTTAACCAATCTTGTGCATCCAATAAGTTCATTTGTGTAATTGGAATGACATTTAGGTCATTTTCGTCCTCCCTAGGCTTATTCTTGTCCAATTAGGTTTTTAACCAATCTTGTGCATCCAATAAGTTCATTTGTGTCATTGGTGAACATTTAGTCTTTCGTCCTCCTAGCTTATTCTTGTCCAATTAGTTTTAACCAATTTGTGATCCAAAAGTTATTTGTGTCATTGGATGAACATTTAGGTCATTTTCGTCCTCCCTAGGCTTATTTTGTCCAATTAGGTTTTTTAACCAATCTTGTGCATCCATAAGTTATTGTGTCTTGGATGAACTTTAGGTCATTTCGTCCTCCTAGCTTATTCTTGTCAATTAGGTTTTAACAATCTTGTGCATCCATAAGTTCATTTTGTAATTGGATGAAATTTAGTCATTTCGTCCTCCTAGGCTTATTCTTTTCCAATAAGGGTTTTTACCAATCTTGTGCATCCAATAGTCATTGTGTGTATTGGATGAACATTTAGGTCATTTTCGTCCTCCCTAGGCTTATTCTTGTCCAATTAGGGTTTTAACCAATCTTGTGCATCCAATAAGTTCATTTGTGTAATTGGATGAACATTTAGTCATTTTCGTCCTCCTAGGCTTATTCTTTCCAATAGGGTTTTTAACCAATCTTGTGCATCCAATAGTTCTTTGTGTATTGGATGAAATTTAGTCATTTTCGTCCTCCTAGGCTTATTCTTGTCCAATTAGGTTTTTAACCAATCTTGTGCACTCAATAAGTTCATTTGTGTAATTGGATGAACATTTAGGTCATTTTCCTCTCCTAGGCTTATTCTTGTCCAATTAGGGTTTTAACCAATCTTGTGCATCCAATAAGTTCATTTGTGTCATTGGATGAACATTTAGGTCATTTCGTCCTCCCTAGGCTTATTCTTGTCCATTAGGTTTTAACCAATCTTGTGCATCCAATAAGTTCATTTGTGTATTGGATGAACATTTAGGTCATTTTCGTCCTCCTAGCTTATTCTTGTCCAATTAGGTTTTTAACAATCTTGTGCATCCAATAAGTTCATTTGTGTAATTGGATGAACATTTAGGTCATTTTCGTCCTCCCTAGGCTTATTCTTGCCAATTAGGTGTTTTAACCAATCTTGTGCATCCAATAAGTTCATTTGTGTATTGGATGAACATTTAGGTCATTTTCGTCCTCCTAGGCTTATTCTTGTCCAATTAGGGTTTTTTAACCAATCTGTGCACCAATAAGTTCTTTGTGTCATTGGATGAACATTTAGGTCATTTTCGTCCTCCCTAGGCTTATTTGTCCAATTAGGGTTTTTAACCAATTTGTGATCCAATAAGTTCATTTGTGTTTGGATGAACATTTAGGTCATTTTCGTCCTCCTAGGCTTATTCTTGTCCAATTAGGGTTTTTTAACCAATCTTGTGCATCCAATAAGTTCATTTGTGTCATTGGATGAACATTTAGGTCATTTTCTCCTCCTAGCTTATTCTTGTCCAATTAGGGTTTTTAACCAATCTTGTGCATCCAATAAGTTCATTTGTGTAATTGGATGAACATTTAGGTCATTTTCGTCCTCCCTAGGCTTATCTTTCCAATTAATTTTTAACAATTCTTGTGCATCCAATAAGTTCATTTTGTCATGGATGAACATTTAGGTCATTTTCGTCCTCCCTAGGCTTATTTTGTCCAATTAGGTTTTTTAACCAATCTTGTGCATCCAATAAGTTCATTTGTGTCATTGGATGAACATTTAGGTCATTTTCGTCCTCC
>PGTU02016362.1:0-23904 GCA_002896215.2 Cicer echinospermum | reverse complement strand
CAGCTTTAATCGCGGTAGGTGCCGATGAAAGCGAAACAAGTGTACCAGCACATTCATAAACAACAGCAGTTGAAGTTGCACTCAGTAAACTTATAATAATTTTAATATATTTCCCTTTTTCACCTTTGTTATTCCTACAAACTTTCTTAATCAATTCCAAAACAATCATTTGAAGATTTTCACCCCAATCAATAATCCTGTCAATATTCGAAAAAAGATAATTCACAGCACGATCTTGAGCACAAGAAAACAGCATTAGAAAAGCGTTACGTTTACTTGAAGGATCTTGTTCCGATGACAGAAATTTCTCAACGATTTCCGGGGCGGAATCGAGTAAATGTTCCCCCTGTGGAAGTTTGTAAACAGACATAACGGCGAGAACGGCGTTACGACGAACGAAAGGATGACGGTGTTCGAGATTAGACAAAATTGACGGAATTAACGGTTCAACGATTTCAGATTCGTTTATACGGCAGAGAAAACGGAGAGTAACGCCGCGAATGTATTCGTTAGGGTGTTGAAGATTATTACGGAGATTTTGACAAATGAGAATCATTTCAGGGAGAACTTTACCTTTGGAATCAGTTTTGTCGATGATTTCGAGATAAAGGAGAAGTAGTTTTTGAACGGTGTGATCTTCGGAAGGGAGAACGTAACGGATGATTGTGATGAAGAGTTGCGGAATTGTTTCGCCGTTAAGGAGAAGCATGATTGCTTTTTTCATAGCTTCGATCTTTGATGCGACGTCGTTTCCTTCGAGTGCTTCTTTGATTTCGTTTGCTAATGCCGGTGTGCCTTTGTCGAAGTGAACAACTAGACTGCATGATTTCTCCATTTTTGAAGGTTTCGTGTTTTCAGATCTAATCAGATCAGATCTCGCACAATTGCAAAAGAGATGGTGAGTGAGAGAGGGATAGCGGTTGGGAGAGAAATCGAGAGAGAGAGAGAGAGAGATTTAGATGCAGATCTCACAGTGTGTGAGAGAGTCTGAAAGGAAGAAGAAATTTCTTTTTATTTTTTTCAGATTTAAGACACTCGTCGAAATCGGATCTTCATTTTGGTAGCTTTTTTTTTAGTATGAAAAGGAAATGGATGGTTTGACGGGTTTTTTACTTGGGGTTAATGGATAATTGTATTTCGAATTGGGCTTTTTTGTAAAAGGCCGATACGATTTTGTGTGGGCCTAATAGTCCTCTTACCCCACAAAATACAACTCATCTCTCCACAATTATTTTGTGGTGGATGCTTGTCTAATCCCTTTATTTTGTCTTCTCACGTCTAAATATATTATCAGAAGACAGAATTCGATTGAAAAATTTGAAGGTTGAATGAGCATTCGCTCAATTATTTTTGGTCAAAAAATTGTCCCTTCACGTAACTCTGTTGTTTTTTATTTAAAAAATACACAACACTATATAGATTTATATAGATTGTGATAGTTTTATGTAACGATTGATGTTCATTCAACCTTATGTTTGCTTGTTTTTACTGGATTCTAGCTTGCAGTAGTGTATTGGGGTGAATGGACAAACACAGGAGGTAGATAAACATTCATCCTATGTAAAACTCGATACAATATTGATTATTATATTTGTTCAATGGTCAATATCGACTTATTACCTTAATACTAATTAAGAATACACATCGAGCATGTGTCTCTTTTAGTCTCTTAAGGTACTTGAAAGATATGTGCAAATAAAGATAATTGATCCCTCCACTTAGAACCGTCAATTTGTCAAGCCCCTTAGTTATTGGCTAAAGTCCAGGAGAAAAAAAATTATAATTTAAAAGACCCCAAAAAATAAAGCTCCCCAAACTAAAAGCCTCCTAAAATTTTGTGGGCTTATAGGTCCACTTATTCAAAAAAAGAATCGATTTTTTTTTTGAAAAATAAATTTTTTTAATTTTTTCACTGATAACAAAATTTCAATATTTTTCGATAATTTTTTTTTATATGATATAAAATTTTTATTGTAACATTACCGTAGACTAAGTATGAATAAGGCACAATATATTTAAAGTTCATTTGATACTCATAATAATATGGAGATTAACAAGATATCAAATTGGATATGTAATGACATGACAAACATATATCATATTCAAATTAATATATATATTTTTAATTATATGATTCATATGTGTATCAATAATTAAAAAAATAATCATAATTAAATAACAAAATCATAAATATTTAAATTAATTTATTTTTATTTTGTTACATGATCTAAATTAAAAAATTATAATATATAATTATATATATATATATATATATAATATATAAATGAAAAACTACTCTTCTAAATAAATATACTTATTTTTAAAATTTCAAAATTTTACATTTTATAATTTTGAATGTTAATTTATTAAATTATGTAAAAGACATTTTTATAGTTTATATTTATAACTTCAGATAACTATTGAAGGCCCACTATCTGAACCTATTTTTAAAGGAGCATATAATATTTTGAGAAATTGTCAACAAAAGAAAATAGTTTGAATTAAATGGAAGTCCACTTATTTACAGTATAAAATTATTTTAAAAAATATCTAATAACTATTCATTAATATTGTCACATAAACACATTATAAAATTGTTTTTAAAAGATAATCCTGAATATTTTGATTCTAATTACTTATCCGTGTAAAAATAGTTTACACTAAGTATGCATAATTTAATTTCTCTAATATTTTCCCAAATTAATAAAGAGACTTACAACATATAATTAGAGTTATTATATATAATGTATTTTAGTACTCCGGTGTCGCTGCAAATGCTAAAATAAGTATCCATCTAATTTCAAAGTATCTTTCTTTCTCTATTAAAAGAAAATATGCAATTCATCTATAAATTAGTCTTTAAATTCAATGAAATAATTAGATATTTTTTTTATTACTTTGTATCTAATTTTTACTATAAATTTTATACAAATTTCATCAATTAAAGGTAATCATATTTAATATGCGTCAAACACTAAATATGAATATATCTCACAACATAGATTAAAATTTGGATTAATCATGTTGGATGAGTGTTACTCCTTCTACTAAATCGAATCTTGGTAAGTTAATTTTCATTAATTTTAGTTCTCCTTATTATGTGATGAGATGTTGAGTTGATTGAAGCAACTTCGAAAAACATATTAAGTTTTAATACATTTCTCAATTGAAGTTCAAACTCTAATTTGATGGGAAAGTTTAACCTTTCACTTGTACTTTTAAAAGTTGCCTTATGAGTGACTTACAAATTTACCACGACTTTCAAAATTACAAACACATGCAATGGGATCTCCAGAAGTTCATAATCACAAATTAAATCATCAAATATGTATGCAATTGATATAAGTTTCACTGTTATTAATATTTGTAGTTTTAATTTATTAGTTAACAAGAGAATATGATCCTAGTAATACAAAATTTAAGTAGAAAGTGAACAAAATTTAACCAAAAATTATTTTAGAGAGTATTTGACTCCAATTTTTTTTAAACAATTTCGTCTTTTTATTGAATTTTCATTAAACACTTACACTTCTCCAATTAATAGTTCAAGTTTTTAATTAATTAATTCATATTTCATTTAATTTATTACTTTCTTTTTACTTTTTGTTACATTTTTAAAAATGTTTGCGCTTGAATATTGACAGGCATATTTAGGATGTATCTTTATTTTTTATGTATGACTAGTAGGATTAAATCCAAAGAAAGGAGAAATCTTATTTATAATCATTGATCTCAAATGTGGGAAAGTGTAAAACATTTAGTTTGATTTTGATTTAAGTATAATGTTAAAACAAGTCTTAATTATGACATCAACCAATGATGTTATATAACAAGTTGATTTGTTTTGGGGCGATGATTCTCTCTGTTGATTGAGTGTTTTGTGTAAAATGTACTTGTTGATTTCGATGTTATAGCAATTTTTTATGCTTATGGAAGAATTTGTTCATATATAATTTCATTTTAATATTATGACTTTGTAAAAGAAATGTATTTGAGAAATGAAATATAGACGAGAAAAATTTTGCACGAAGAGACATAACCTTTTTTTTTATTGCAGAAGAGTACATTGGATATTATAATATTATTTATTGCATAAAAAACTATACTCTCCAAGTATTAAAAAAGTTGCCATAACAATAACAATATCGTTTATACCAATTTCTCCAAACAAAAACAATGATATCTTGAACTAGCAATCAAAATCTATATAGAATAAAATAAAATTTGTTAGTAACATAAAAAAGTTATGTTCTCTTATTTTTTTCTATTATTATTTCGTTTCTAATTATTGATTTTTAATTCAAAATTAAACTTTGGAGATACATTTAATCTCTATAGTAATTTAATTTAATATATATACATTCAATTAGGGACAGATCCATGTTCATCAAATATAAGCAACTGTCCCCACTAATTATTTTATTAATTAGTAATTGAATAATTTCATTTATTACTAAAAATTAAGTGTTGAGTCACAAATTACTGAATGACTTCATTTTCAATAATTAAATGCATAACAACATAAAAAATAAAATATGAATGCTTGTTTAGTCACATATATAAAGAAATTCAATTTGAATTATACAAAAATTGAAAAAATATAAAATAATTTTAAAAATGAAGATGCGTAAAGAATAATTATTGTTTATAGATGCTGTGGTATATTTGATTTTATAAATATATAACGAATATAATTTTATAATTTTCAATTTTTCACAAAATAATAATAATATCATTGTATTTTATTGATTAGGTATCGATGTATTTTTCATTTAACTATTTAGAACATTTGATATCTTCTTTGAGATTCAAAATTTTCATATATACATTTTTCTATAATCTCATACAAAAATTTCAATTAAGAATAAATTGTTTGAGAAACTGAACTCTGAATTATTAGATTAGCACAACTCATTTTTCAGAAACAATATAATTAAATATAAAAATATGATAAACACAAAAAATTAATCATATATTTTTTTTAGGGAATATATTTATATATTTTTTAAAAGAATTTTTAAATTTGTATCCGAAGATTAAGAGGTTTAGGGCTATATGCATTTTTACGAGTAAAAAAAACTACAAAGATTTAATTGAGAATTCTTAATTTTTTGTTATTAAGAAGCCCAAAACCGGTTATTGGGCCACAGATCCGATCCGATAGCCCATTTAATATTTAACCTAAACTACTTTTTTTTTTCTCCGGAATTAGGGTTTTTAGTTTTGCTGAGATTTTCTTGCGTTCTCCACCGCCATCATGGTGAGTGTTTGGGTTCCTTGTATTTTTTTCAGTGATTTCTCTTTCTGTTTTTTTCTTTTTCTATTCGAAGATAATTTATACGACCGTTTTCAATCATCGTTATTCTGTTGATTTTTTTAATAGCACATCAATTATGCGATGTAACTTACGTTTCATTTTGTGTATTTCTGTTTGGAGTCATGTTTAGGGTTTTGAATCTGTAATTTTGTGATATGGCTTTTATGTTCGAATTTTTTGTATGAATGATTAAAACGTTACCCTTTTTTGTGGTTTGTATAGGTTCTTCAAAATGATATTGATTGTTAAATCCTTCCCGCTGAGCTTGAGAAGAGAAAGCACAAACTCAATACGTCTGTTCAGTCACCGAATTCTTCTTCATGGTATTAATTAAATCTCTATAGTAGTTTCTAATTATATTATTAATTTTTTTTTTTTTGGAAGGTAAGTTAAAAGTTTTTTTTAACTTGTTTTCCTTCTTTTAATTGCAGGATGTAAAATGCCAGTGGTTGTTTTTTCAATATGTGAGTTTTATGCACTTTCTTTGATTTTTTGGTTCAAATTTGGATAGTGCTTAAATTGCTTGATTTGTAATATTGTAATTTTATTTCAGACTGGCATTGGATTTTATCCTATATTTGTATTTTTATGATTACAATTGGAGATAACAACCATTTTGGTAGCTGAATGTGTCCACTACAGTTCTTGCATTTATTGAAATTGCAAAAATATCCCTAGCGTCTCTTTTGTTAGTAATTCTATGAAGGACTATATTGGTGACGGGATAGATATTCTAGGATATTGACACCTGAAACAGAACCAGGGACCAAAATGACTAATAAAAGAGATAACTGTTTATGTGTTTGCCAATTTTGATATAATTTGGGATTAAGTGACAGTGTTCTCACACATTCAGAGACCTAAATGATTATTTAATTTATACAAATAATATTGTGTACTTTTTTGGTTTCATGTACTTTATATATTTATATTTTTAACTTGCATGCAGAAACACTGTCTTTTAGCCACTCTCAAACTGTTGTGGTATGCGGTAAACTTCAAACTGTTCTGTGCCAACCAACGGTGGTCGTGCAAGGTTAACAGAAGGTATGCTCGTTTAGGAAGAATGAGACTGAATGGTGTGTCATCTTTACTTTTTCATGGTGGTGTGAGAGTTTTTCTTGAGAGGCTTAAGATGGAATTCAATGTTTTTCATATGTTTCAATGTATTAAATTTTGTTAAGTTGTAAGACTTGAACCCCAACCTTTTCCAAGACTTTAATCTAGTTTTTTATTTACCTTGAAGTTAACTGTTTATATTCTTATTGCCATATATTTCTTATGTTTAAGTTTTGGGGTCTGGTTTGGTTAAGCAAATCGATTTTTTAGGTGTGGTTTTTCAAACACATTGTGTGTTAACTGGTTGATTATGATGAAATGGTCAAAATTGGTTATTATCTGTCTGAATCTGGTTCAAAATTGGTTTAGTGGTATAATGGAAGAAAGGAATGAATCAAATGAAGTTGTGCTGAGGAAAGAATGAGGAATATCTATTATTACTGATGGAAGAATAAGTTGTAGGAACATTTGCATAGTTGAAACTTTTCTATACCAGACCTCAGTTCCCAAAATAAAAAATTGAGAGTTTAAGTAAACCTAAATTTTATCATTCATTAATTGGCTTGCATGCAAAATGTCATCTAATTCTCAAGAGTATATATTTGGTAAAGTAGCTCCAATCTTGATATCCATCTAATGCAGAAGCCATAGATATTGAGGTTTCCAATTCTGTTAGTTTCAAAATGATTACTTGTCTGGCTTTTATAACTGCAATAAGCTTTACCAAACATCTATTAATAATGATCATATTTCTTTTGAAGTTTTAACCAAGTATCTCAAGTTATTTTATGAATCAAATGGTTTAGAGTAATACTAACAAGTGGAAATTATGCCATCGCCATTCATTTTGGTTTTGTTACATTTTTAAGCTCCAAGAAAAGTAAATGTATACTTTATCTGTTGTGGCCTGCAATGACGTTAAGGTTACTGAATTATTAGAAATAGGAATAGTGGAATAAACTATAATGACATTATATTTTATTTTAAATATTTTGAAATAAAATAGAAAATGATTAAATATATTCCATCTACCTCATGTAACAATAATACTTTTAATTTGAGGGAGTGGGTAATTTTTTTTGTAGATTTCATTGTATTTCATTCTATTCTATTATCCATCATTATACAGTTAATAAGCAGACCAAAAAAGCATGAGTTATATAGTGGTCTAGGATTGAAGTGGAGTCAGGGAATTACTATTAATGAAAGAAAGAAAAAAGTTCAAACTTCCAACGAAGGCTCTTACATTGATGTTTTTTGGAGTAGGTGCAATAACCAGACCAAAATATACATGTAGTTATTAGTAGGTACAACAACATATGCATGCTAACACAAGAAAGGATCCCTTTTTATTGGCAAGGAGTTGAAGGGAGCAACCTTTAGTACTTGGGTTCCTTTCACATTTTGTGGTTATGGTAGCCCTAGGCTTTTGCATTTGGTGTGGAGTATATTTCAATCCAGCTAGGAACTTTTAACGCACCCATATTATTTCGAATGTACACATTTAAAAAAAAACGTAATTTTTTGTTACCATTTTTAACTACACTTATGAAATTAAAAATAAATATTATGAGTACTAGAATGTTTGACGAACTTCTGAAAAGTTTTCATATGGTTAAAAAAAAAATCAATAGTTGTGTTAAATTTAATTTAATTAAAAATAATTACTCGAGTTTTCATAAATACTGAATTTCATATGGTAAAGTTTCATAATACTCGAGTTCAAATTTATTTAAAAATAATACTGTGTTAAAAGTTAGGCCAACATTACATTTTGGTCCTTTAATTAAAGTCCATGTAACGTTTTGGTCCTTTTAACTTTTTTTTTTCTTCCCATTTTTATATTTTATCGTTTTTAAAATAATTTCAATTATACCCTTTAAGTGAGATTCCGTTAGAGGCAACGTTAACAAAACTCCCTCATCCGTTTTCTTTTCCAGTTTTTTCTTCTTTGATATTTCTAAATCATTCTTGTTAGTTATATCATCTCCAACTGATTTTCCCTCCTCCCATTTTCGTCTTTCATTTCCTTGTTTTCTTCTCTCATCTCCACTAATTTCCCTCTTTCTCATCTCCATCGTTTTCCTCTGCGTGTTCCGTGAAATGCTATCGTCTTCCGCGTTTTCTTCGTGAAGCTTCCTGAATCGCGTTTTCTTCTTGAAGCTTCAAGAAATCGTAATCGCACATTGAGAGGAAAAGGTAACGTGTTTATGGATTCTGATGTTTAATGATCTGATTTATTTTAGGGTTTAGGTTTAGGGTTTAGTTGGGTTCTTATCGGTATTATTTAGTTTGCATGTGTTTGATTTGAAATGATTTTACTTACTGTGTTGATTATTTTGGGTCAGTTGTGGTCCAACATACATATATCCTTCCTGTTTTTCTAAATTTATGGGGTCAGATTTTGTGGTCACCTACCATGAATTTATAGTTTTCTATTAATGGGTTTTTTTTATGGTTTCAATGTTAAAAAAGCAGAATGGATGTCTTTTTCGTCGATGTTTCACCATGGAGGTATTTGATGAACACAATGGAAGTGGTACAAGGTGAAGTTTCTAATCTTGGAAATGTTGATGCTGGACAGGTGGAGGTTACTTTGAGATTTTGGATATTATTAAACAAATGAGGTATCCTGAAGTTGTTAGTAATATGGTATTGAGGCTATGGTGAGAAAAAGTTTTTGGAAAATGACATTGGGGGCAATGGAAATGGTAAATTTTTGCCAAGGCTAATGGGAAAAGTGAATTTGTATCTTTATTCATCCAATATTCCCAGCCCATATTTATGGATAATGGTGGAAGATAAGACTCAAAAAAAATGAAGCTAAAAAAACCCCAATGAACCAACCCAAAAACAGGCCCACAACATTGTGGATAATGTGCAGACTAAGGCTCAAGAAGCTACTAAAGTAGGAAATGATACACATGAACCAGCCCAAAGTGCAACCCAAACAGAAGACAATATTGAGTCTGACGGTGAAGATAGTGTTGTTAATGTAATTTTTGGAGACTCTGATGATGAATTGCCCATGAATGATGGGTTTGATGAGGTCCAAATAGGTGGTGACGGACTTGAAGGACAAGGAGGGGTAGGTGCAAGTAAGAAAGGTGCAAGTAACAAAGGGAGACCTAAGAAGATTCGTGTTGAGAAAGAACATATTGTGGATGAAGATGAAGAGGCCAATATGCAAAGTGAGAAGGAATTATTTGATGAAGAGTATTTTACAGAGGAATTGGAGAGTGATGATTCACAAGAAACTGATAAGTATCCTTTATTTGTCATGCCAAAAAAAATGGAAGATTATAAGTGGGTTTTAGGAACCCTTTTCACTGGTAAAGAAGAATTTAAGGAGGCTATGACAACATATGCCATTCATAATGGGAGGGATTTGAAGTTTATAAAAAATGACAAACTAAGAGTGAGAATTAAATGCAAGGAAGGTTGTGAGTGGTTTGCCTATTGTGCAAAGTTACCTGATGAAGATACATGGCAACTTAGGAAACTAGTTGACACACATTCATGTAATAGAGAGTATAAGGTCAAATTTATGAGAGCAAGTTGGATCGGGAAAAGATTGTACTCAACAGTTAAAGAGAACCCGAACATAAAAATTACAGATATTTCTAACAAGGTTCATCAAAAGTGGAATGCTGGAGTAAGTAAGATGAAGGCATTTAGGGCACGTAGGGTTGCAATTGATATGGTTGATGGATCATTCAGAGAGCAATATATAAGATTGTATGATTATTGTCACGAGTTATTAAGATCAAATCCAAATAGTACAGTTAAGTTAGAAGTCCAAGCTACAAATTCAGAGGTAAGTGACTATGTGGACAGACCACTGTTGCCTAGTTTTCAACGCCTATATATGTGTCTTAATGGATGTAAAGAGAGTTTCCTGATTTGTAGACCAATAATTGGTCTCGATGGTTGTTCCCTTAAAGGGTATTATGGGGGTATGATTCTTGCTGCTGTAGGTAGAGATCCAAATGACCAAATGCTTCCAATTGCCCTGGCTGTAGTTGAAGGTGAGACAAGAGATTCATGGACTTGGTTCCTTAAATTATTAATTAATGACTTGGGTGGACAACAAGCATGCAAGTCCTACACCTTCATATCTGATCAGCAAAAGGTACTCATTAAAGTTCTGTTTTGGTAATTCTGTTAGATTAGTAATTCTGTTTTGGTAATTCTGTTAGATTGGTAGATTGAAAATTCTGTTTTGGTTATTCTGTTAGATTGGTAAATCTGTTTTGGTAATTCTGTTAGATTGGTAATTCTGTTAGATTAGTAATTCTGTTTTGTGCAAGACTGCAAGCTGCATATTTTTTAGCATCAAATAGAAAGCTGCAGAATTTAGATTGGTAATTTTGTTTAGAAAGCTGCATAAAAATATGAAGTACAAAATTTAACCAAGGAGTGACTAAGTTACTATATACTTGCATGTTTATAAGTTTCAGCCAAAGCAAAACCAGTTATACCTCACCAATTGGTAGAGCCTGCATTCTACTTTTCTGTCATCAAATCATCCTGGGAAAAGTTGTGTATCTTTGTCACCTGTAAATATAAACATTGGCTTAATACAATGGGATCAACACAATTCAAAAATCATGCATTTAAACAGATCAGGGGCGTACAAACCTTTAAATTTTCTGCACGTTGGTCAATGAGGCAGGGAAAGAATTTAGAAAGCTGCAGAATTTAGAAAGCTGCATATTTTCTGTTTTGGTAATTATGTTTAGAAAGCTGCAGAATTTAGAAAGCTGCATATTTTTTGTTTTGGTAATTCTGTTTAGAGCACACATTAAAGTCCATATTCATTATTTTTTGTTGTTTATGTAAGGGACTATTGCCTGCAATGGATGAGTTGCTTCCTGGGGTGGAACAAAGATTTTCTGTAAGACACCTGTATAACAACTTCAGAAAAATTCACCCAGGGAAGAAGCTTAAGGAATTGATGTGGAAGGCAGCCAAGTCAACATATCATCAAGCATGGGAAAGAGAAATGAAAGAGTTGAGGAAAGTTAACGAAGAGGCCTACAAATATTTAGTGAAGATTCCTCCAAGGTTTTGGTCAAAGTCAAGATTTAGTTTCAATTCTAAATGTGATGTGCTTGTTAATAATATGTCAGAGACATTCAATAGTGTCATAATTTGACCTAGAGGGAAACCCATAGTGACAATGTTTGAAGACATCAAATTGTACTTAATGGAAAGGTGGGTTAGAAATAGAACTACATTGGAAAGGTACACTTGTTCTGTTCTGCCTCAAATCAAGAAAAAGTTAGCAAAGGAACAAGAATTATCAAGAATGTGGTTGTGTAGGTAATATTGTTTTTTATGCTTTGGTTTTGTTCTGTTTTTTAATTCTATGGTTCTGAAATCTGCCTGAAATCGATTTTGAAACATGTTTATTATGCTATGATTTTGAAACATGTTTATCATTCTGAAATCTGCCTGCATATTTTTATGATTTCTGCCTGAAAGCTGCAGGCTGCATATTTTTATGATTTCTGCCTGATTTTGCATGATTCTGATCCTGATTCCGATCCTGTTTATGCTATGAATTCTGCCTGATTCCGATCCTGTTTATGCTATGAATGCTTCCTGATTCTGATCCTGATTTCTGCCTGAATTCTGCCTGATTGTGATCCTGTTCTGATTCTGTCTGATTCTGCTTGTTTCTGAATTCTGCCTGATTTTCTGCCTGATTGTGATCATGTGTTAATTCTTCTTATTCTTATTGAACAAGGTATGCTGGTGAAAATATATTTGGAGTTAGTAACATCAACCACACAGGAGACAAGTTTGTGGTATCGCTGGAAAATAGAGAATGTTCATGTAGGAAGTGGATGCTCACCGGGATTCCCTGCTGCCATGCAGTTTGTTGTTGCAACTTCCTCAAAAAAGATCCAGAAGACATATGCCGCATGTTACCGACCTGTTATTTACCCAACAAATGGACAAAATATATGGGCTCAAACTCCATATCCTGATGTCTTACCGCCACCATCAAGAAGGCTTCCAGGAAGACCCAAAAGGTCAAGGAACAAAGATGCCGATGAAAAAAATAAGGACTCTACAATGATTAGTAGGAAAGGGATATCAATTAAGTGCAGCAATTGTAAACCATATGGTCATAACAAGGCATCATGTCCAAGCCAAACCCAAGAAAGCCAGTCTCAAACTGAAGTTGGTCAAGCCCAAACTGAAGTTGTCCAAGCCCAAACTGAAGCTGTTTAAACCCAAATTAAAAGTGCCAGACCCAAGGCCCAGCCCAATCACAAACCTGTCAAAATGCAGAGGAAGACCCAGCAACCCACACAACCTGTCAAACGCAGAGGAAGACCCAGCAAACTACCAATCTACACAAGGTCTGTCCCAGTCCCAGCAAGCTCAGTTCCCAGTCCCAGCAAGCTCAGTCCCAGTTCCAGGCAAGCTCCAAGGTCCAGTTCCAGCAAGCAGTCCCAGTCCCAGCAAGCTCAGTCCCAGTCCCAGCCTGCACAGTCCCATTCCCAGCAAGCTCAGTCCCAGTTCCAGCAAGCTCAGCCCCAGTTCCAGCAAGCTCAGTCTCAGTCCCAGTCCCAGCCTGCACAAGCTCAGTCCCAGCCTGCAAAAGCTCAAGCTCAAGCTCATTCAAGCACCTTTAGACCAAAGTTCAAAACATGAAAATTGTAATATTAGGATCTGTCACTTTATTTTAGTTTATGATCAGTTTATGAACAATTTTAGTTGGTGTATGATCAATTTATGATCACTTTTTGTTAGTCAAGCACTTTCTGTGATTTTATGATCACTTTATGTCATTTTGTATCACATGAAACAAAATTATGGATTATGAATGAATTATGCAGGAAATGCTTTATGAACATTGTATGTTGTTTTGTACCACTTGAAACAGAATTATGGATTATGAATGAATGAATTATGCAGGAAATGTTTTATGAACATTGTAGGCCGCCAACATTGTATGTTGTTTTGTACCACTTGAAACAAAATTATGGATTACGAATGAATGAATTATGCAGGAAATGATTTATGAACATTGTGTTTCTCAATTCTGATTTTCTGAGATTCATATCACCGTGTTGACTTTCTGATTTTCATCAATTTAAATATAATATTTAATTCATACAACTGCAGACAACCAAACATTATTTGACAGTAATAATTAAAGAAATAACAACCAAGAACATGGAGCCACAATTGATGCAAAGAAATTACATTAATAGTTCCAAATTCATACAACAAACTCTATCATAACTACATACTACAACAAATCTACTACATCAACCTCAAGAAATACCATCTACTACAATAAGCTCATTTTAGAGCTAAGATCAACAATAAAACAACACATTGGCTACACCAAACAAAACGCATAAAAATAGCAGCCAACTTCATCTAAAATGGTTGACTGTGATCTCCATGCATCTTCAAAATGACATTCCTAAGAGTCATAATCTCCAACTCCTTTTGGGGGCACTCTAACATGTGTATGTAGTTGTTGTGAGTCTCTGTTGTGTTTTGAGGCATATAGTCTGAATCCCAAACAAAGTAATTTGCATCTACATTCAATATCATGACTCTACAATTGATGAACAAAGACAACATCAATAACAAATCAACAATAAACAAATTTCTAATCTGAACCAAAAAACCATAAATCTAAAACCCTAATTTTAGAAAACCATTATGAAAAACAAAATCTCAAAATCTAATCTAACAACCTCAACTAAAATATTGAAAACCATAAAGGTATTATTGCTTACCACAAAATTCCTACAACCCCAAAACTTTCTTCCTCTGTTCGGACCCCATTTTGTCACTGTGCGCCTCACAGGTTTCAAACCACAAGCACAATTTGGCAGCTCACTAATTCCATTGGAAACGAAAGAACCATAGTTGTAGGATTGTGTATTTGACCCATTTGAACATGAGGCAGCCATGGATTTTGAGTTTTGAGAACCGTGAATCTGATTTTTCATGGATGGAAGAAGCAAATGATAAGAGAAAAACGACTGGGACAAGAGAAGAAGCACAGAGATGAGAAGAGGGAAACGCACAGAGAAGAAAAGATGAAAATGAAAACAAGGAAATGAAAAGACGAAAATGGGAGGAGGGAAATCAATGGAGATGAGTATACCAAGCAAGAGATTTGTGAATGTTGACTGGAAAGAAAACGGATGAGGGAGTTTGTTAACGTTGCCCTAACGGAATCTCACTTAAAGGGTATAATTGAAATTATTTTGAAAGATAAAATACTGAAATGGGAAAAAAAAAAGTTAAAGGACCAAAACGTTACCTGGACTTAAGTTAAAGGACCAAAAATGTAATTTGGCCTAATATATTATCCATTGCTACTAAAGTAAAGGTAATAAAACAAAACAGAGCGTATACAACTCAAATAAGATTGGAGTACTGCCTTGCACCTAATTATAACAAAAATTATTTTAACCTTTTTTCATTATAAAAAACAGAGGAAAATAAAAAGAGAAAAAGAAAGGGAAGAAAAACTTTATTTCAACCAAAAAATGGGAAAGGGGAAGAACGCGGAAAAATAGGACGTTGGTCATGCCGATGCCCTTCCACTTCCGCCGCTTCTCCGAACCGCTAATTTCACCCTTTTCAACACCGCCGCCAGATAACAAACATTCCGTCCTACTCATTATCTTTCAATTACAACTTCCAACCCTTGTTTCATAATCCTCACTTTACCTATTTTCTCCTCGTTTCATTCCTTCCTTTCTTCTTCTTCGAAATTACGAAAACGCCGTCTCTAAGCAATTTCAGCCTAATAAATACTCACACGATAAAAGAACGACACCGCAATTGTGTCCGCTCTTTCTCAGCTTCTTTCTGCGTTATAACGATATTCCTGGTTATTCCAGAAATACGAAGTTGTTCGTCGTTAACGGGAGAAGATTATCGATGATAATCACAACGACGGTGTTCATTTCGTTGCGTGAGGTTTTATTAATCGCGTTGCGCTTGCAGCGGCGTTTGGAGAGGGCGTTTGAGGCAGCGCTTTGAAGGGAAGGTGGCGGAGTGTGGAGAAGGGAGGTTTGAAGGTGAAGGAGAAGGGAGGAGAGTATTATTATAGGACGGTGATGAGGCGTGGATACGGAAGGTGGTGGTGGGGTGTTGGTTGGAGGTTAGGGGAGGTGAGGGAATTGTGCGGTGTTCCGGCAGAGAAATTGGCGGGCGGAATTGTGTTTGGATGGTTAAGAAGATGGTGAATTGTGTTGCACCGATGAAGCGCTTCGGAGATGGGCCATTGCTTCTTAATTGCGGCTTCCTTGCTCTTTCTGCTGACCCTCGTTTGCAGCTTTCGCTTTCAAACTTGCAGGCTAAAAATAATCATTCTTCTCTTTATTATTCTTTAATTTTTTTTTTGTCTTAATATTAACTTTATTTATTCAACAAAAATAATAATTTTATGTTGCAGATCTCTTTTCTTCATTACGTATTTAAGGGTTTTTATAATAATATCCCCTTTTTTTTTTTTAAATACAGATATGCCTAGTTTGAAACTTAATATACCAATCATGCCTACTTTTTTGCCAGAAGCAAGAGTCGCATCTGGGGCTGCGGAACCCCTTTTCCTTTGGGGGGGAACCTTTTTTTTTTAAAACTGCAATAGATGGTCGCATCCTGGGGGATGCGGCCTCCACTTGGGGAAAATTTTTTTTTTTAATTTTTGGTGAATAAAATATATATTTATTATATTTAATAATAATAATTGGTATTATATTAATAATTAGTATATACTAAAATAATAATAATAATAATTTAATAATAATAATAATAAAAAGAAAATTTTATTAATAAATTAAAAATAATTATTTAATAATATTATTCTTTTATTGTTATTTGTTATTAATTATAGATATATTATATTATTATTATATTAATTATATTAAATAATTATAACATTAAAAATACATTGTTTATAAATAATTAAAATAATTATTTAATATTATTTATAACTTTATAATATTATAATAAAAACAATATAAATAATAAAAAGATTCATTAATACAATAAATAAAATTACATTAAATTAAAAGAAATATACATTAAAAAAAAGAAAAAATACTACAAATAAAAAATTCACATCAAGAAAATTAATTATTGTCATCTAAATGACCTCCATTCCACATCTACCGGTCGTCGAACTCGTTCACTCTACTGAACAACTTGAGGTTGTTGTGGTTGATCCGCGTATGTAAATCTGTTTGGTGGATTAGAACACTTACCACCTCTTTCCGTATAGAGTTTTGAGTTTCGACATCGTATACATAGAATCAAAAGCCCACAAAGCCGACTCAGGAGTTGTGCAATGAGTACCAAAAAATATAGAAAATTCCGCTCTCGTCGGATTAATGGGAGAGGGTATGTTGGCACTAGGCACTGAAGGAACGTAGTATTGAAGTCGGTATATCATGCACTTCATGAAAATGTTGTGGTGATGAGATAAGACGGTGTTTGGTGCATGATATTTGTTGTGGGTTGATTGAGGCATAGAGTGACATCAGGATATGTTGAAGGTTGCAAAACCGTGGATCGCGCATGTATCTTTCCACAGATATGTATAATTTAGTGTGATGGCGTGAACCAATTCATGTAGTCTTAGTGGGAGTGGCGTAAAACACCTTCGACGTACTGACCTTGCAATATGTGAATATCTGACGTTCATTCCAATGATGAATCTCATCTATTCCAAACCACACTCCAATTATCATCAATGCCACGTCTCATGTGATCTCATGGTAGAGCGTCATATCTTCTGGAGGTTGCGGAATTTGTTTGATGAAGCCGAACTGAAGCGCGACTCTATTGCTGATTTTTTTCGACGATATGATAGCAGTGCAGATAGTACATGCAGCCAGCAGTCATGATCTCTTGTTCGGTACCTCGTGTGGAATCCGAGATACGGTCTCCACGAACTGGATGTTAAAAAACAGCTAAAGGTGAATATTAAGAGATATAAAAAAATTTAAAAGTGCAATCTACATAAGAATGAATATATTACTTCTTGGAACATCTATGAAATCGAGCTGTATTTCGTGTATCCTTCATATATCGTTGTGAGAACTTTAGTGAAATTTTAAACCCCCGGAATTAAATATGTCGAATATATAAAAAATAAAAATATATATAAATTATAATACGAATACGGTAAGTAATAAGTTTAAAAATTTAAAAATATTATAAAAATTTGTGCAATATTTACCTTGTGCAAGTGTGAAATATCCATGCACTTGGTGGCATCTGAGCAACACAACATCAACGATACCTTATCCAGTTTGCAGCAACAACGCTCACATCCTCCCATCGAATTTACGTTGGTTTCGTAGCAAGGCATAAGTTCCTCTATGAGTGTTGCTAAACTGCCGAACCTCACCGCAACTATACTGGGATGCTTTGATTAAAATCGCCCAAAAGTGAAAGATATTTTAAATGTACACGTTTATTGGATTTTGTCTGGCATCAAACAATCCTCCAATCATACGTAATATATAGGGATCGACATGATGCTTGTTTTTCAGTAATTCGGAAGCGTTTTCACCGACATTATCAAAAGTATCTTTGGAGCCATTAATATTTAATTTAGATTAGAATTACACCTTTTGTTGCTCCCTCAGGTGGGATAACTCCTAAATATTCTTGACAAACATCTTTAATGTTCACAAAATTTGAACCGCTAACAGGAATACCAGACACATTTAATCCTAAAATATAGTATACGTCTTCTAAAGTTATTGTGCACTCACCTACCGGTAGATGAAAAGTATGAGTTTCTGGTCTCCACCTTTCAACCATAGCAGTAATCAAACCGACATCGATCTTGTAGTTTCCTAGTTTGATCACTTCACCAAATCCAGCTTGTTGCAAATACGGTAATATGGCTTGGTTCGGTTTTTTATTGGCATGACCATGACATTTTAGTTTATCATTCGAGGGTTTCTATAATAATATAAAATATTAGATAATTATATATAAAATTAATATAAATATAAATAACAATATATTAAATTAATAATAATAAAAATACTCTTATATATATATATAAGCAATAAATACAATTAACAAGATTAAATTTAATTAAAATATTATATTATTATATAAGACATTATATAAAATATAAAATTAAACCTATTAAATTAATAATATATAAAAATATTATATATATAAGACTTATATAAAATATAAATATAGAATATAAAAAATATATAAATTCATATATATAAATTAATATAAAATACTTACAAATGCTTGAATGTATCGAAATTCAGCTCTATGATTTTTGGATAATTCCATTAGTAAAGTTGAAGAAAATGTGTTTGAGAAATCGGAGAAAGTGTGTTTGAGAAGTTGAAGATAGTGATGTTTAGAGTAAGATAGAGGAAGTGTGTTTGATGATGTTGGTTGAAGTAGGTTTGGGGTGTTTATATAGGAAATCGCATGGCCAGGAAGCGAGCTACGATTCAGCCACGTGGGAGGTCGCATCCCCACATTGCGAAGCCTTCAGGAGGTCGCAGGGCCAGGATACGACTTCTTTGAGAGGTCGCAGGCCCAGGATGCGACTTCTTTGGTAGGTCGCAGGGCCAGAGAACGATCATCTGTTGATGAATTCCCAGCCGCTCATTTTCGTGTAATCGATGGCTGTGGATGCTTGATGATGAATCTCCTACTTGTATTGACCAATAAATTGTCTATTTCATCTTTAATATTGACCATTCCAAATTTATTTATTCAACGGTTGTGGTTTAGCACTAGAAATATCAATCTCGGTACTTTTAGTTGACCAATCAAAATCTGATCTATCATCAATCTTATAAATCTTGACCAATCCCAAATTTATTTTCAACGGTTGTGGTTAGTAGAAAAATTATCAATCTCTACTTTTAGTTGGCCAATCCAATTGATCTATTCAATCCTACTAACTCTATACATATCTTTAATCTTGACCATTCCAACATTTATTATCAACGGTTGTGGTTTTAGTAGAAAAATATTCAATCCTTCATACTTTAGTTGACCAATTCAAATTGTTCTATTCATCCTACTGACTTCTATAAATAGATAACAAATCAACACAATATCACAACACTTCTATCTATCATACCTTCTATCTCATCATACCTTCTATCTCATCATACCTTCTATTTCATCATAATCATGGCTTCTCAACAAGTCATTTGTATTGTTTATTACAATGGTTCAATTGTCGATGGAGTTGAAGGGAAAACATTTGTAAGTGATTACAAAAAGGCGTTCAAAGTACATTCTAGCAGCAACCTTGCTCGTCTAAAGAATGTCATTAAGAAAAAGTTGCAGTTCGACGACAACGTGACGATAACTGATATAGTTTATCGACACCTTGTTTTCTTTGGTGAAAATACAACCAGATTTGAATTGATGAAGGTTTGTGATGACGACGATGTTGAACTCATGTTTGATGTTTATGCACAATGGTCACAACTTGGCACCATTGAGTTATACATTACATTTGAAAGTGGTCCTACTTCACAACACAACACTATCAACCCATCACAACCATCAACCTCAAACATGCCTATCCCATCACAACACTATGAACCATACTCTACCCCTTATCAACCCGACGTACATTCTCCATCACAACACTATCAACCATACCAAGCATACTCTAGCCAAAATGAACAAACTCAACATGTCCACAATGTCTCCCAACAACTTTATCACGAATCTCTCCCAACAAGTCCACAATGTGATCTTCCACTTAGTGTCCATTATAATATCAATGAGGAAGAATTAGGTGATTATAGTGAAGATGATGAAACATACTTCGATGAATCATCTGGTGATTCTGACGATGATGATATTGATGAAGATATGGAAGCAGAAGATCAACTTATCCCACTTGTATTCGATCCACCATTCCACATGAAGAACATCAATCTATCCACCGCAAACCAACCAACTGAATTTGATCACATGTTCATCGACGAAGTCCCAAATTTAGATGGAACTCTTGAAGTTGGAATGAAGTTTCAGAGCAAGGATGAATGTGTACATGCAATCAAACGTTATCATCTAAAACAATCATTGAACTTTGTGGTGCAAAAATCAGATCTAGAAAGGTACGTTATTATTTGTTCACATTCAAATTGTTTGTTTAGATGTAGAGCTTCAAAACGCAAAAAAAATGAATTGTGGGTGATTGGGAAATTGAATGATCATACATGCACAAATTCTGCACTATCACAAGATCATACAAAGCTTGATTCTAACATGATATGTGCAAGTATAATGCAAGTTATGAGGATGGACCCTTCAATCAAAGTGAAGGTCATTATTGCTCAGATTCAGGCTTTGTATAACTATACAATTAGTTATAGAAAAGCTTGGTTGGGAAAAAATAAGGCAATCGAACAAATTTATGGCAATTGGGAAGAGTCTTACAATCAACTTCCACGATGGTTATTAGTTATGCGAACGTTTTCTCCAGGAACCATTATTAAAATGGAAACAATCCCAGCTTATAATGAACATGGTTTGATAAATGGGATGACAATCTTTCATAGACTATTTTGGGCTTATGTTCCATGCATATCTGCGTTTAAATTTTGCAAACCAATTGTGCAAGTTGATGGAACTTGGTTATACGGAAAATATAAGGGAACTCTATTGGTAGCAGTTGCACAGGATGGGAACGACAATATCATTCCAATTGCTTATGCTCTTGTGGAAGGTGAGACAAAAGAGGCTTGGAGTTTCTTTTTGAGAAATTTGAGATCACACGTCACTCCACAAGCCAACATTTGTTTGATTTCAGATAGACACGAATCTATCAAAAGTGCTTACAATAATCTCAATAATGGGTGGCAACATCCTCCGTCAAAGCATGTGTTTTGCGTCCGACATATTGCACAAAATTTTGCAAGGGAATTTAAGGATAATGCTTTGAAGAACAAGGTTATTTCTATGGGTAATACTTTAATTCTTACTTCTTATCATTAATTAAAAATTAAATTATGAAGTTTTATAATTAGTGTAATAATGCATTGTCTGTTGTTTCAATACAGGTTACTCAATGAATGAGTCTACATATCGATACTACCGCAGAGAAATTGGCATCGTAAACCCAGAAGCTTTGAAATGGTTAGACAATATACCGTGACAAGATTGGATTCAAGCATTTGATGGAGGTAGTCGTTGGGGTCAGATGACCACCAACCTTGTGGAGTCGATGAACGCAGTATTAAAAGAACCACGCAACCTTCCCATCACTGCTTTGGTCCAATCAACATATTATAAAACAGGTACACTATTTCCAACCATGGCAAAACAACACGCATCAATTTTAGCTTCTGGTCAGATATACACAGAAAAATGCATGACTTTTATGAAATCGGAAATACGTAAATCAAATAGTCATAGAGTCGATAGTTTTGATCGAAGCAACCACACTTTCATGGTCCACGAGACAGTAGTTCCAAAAGAAGGGCGACCAATTGGTCATTTCAGTATAAATCTTCCCAACAAGTGGTGCGATTATGGAAAATATCAAGCTAAACATATGCCTTGTTCACATGTGATAGCAGCATGTTCTAGCATCAAATATGATTATTGGAGCCTTATATCCGAAGTGTACAAGGTGGAAACAGTACTTAAAGTCTACAGTGAAGCGTTTCAACCGATACCAAACGAAGGATATTGGCCACAATATGAAGGTGTTAAGGTGTGTCACAATCCACTAATGCGAAGAGTCAAGAAAGGTCGCCCAAAAACCAAGCGCATTAGAACAGAAATGGACACTACGGATAGAGTCCCAAGAAAGTGCGGGTTATGTCGGGTATCTGGTCATACTAAGAAACATTGTTCAAACGCTGCTGACACATCTACTCAAAATTGATGTATTTTTTTTCTTTTAATTTAATGTAATTTTATTTTATTGTATTAATATATTTTTTATTATTATTTAATTTAATGTAATTATTTTATTGATAATAGAATTTTCTTTTATATTTATTGTTTTTTATTATATTAATTATAAGTTATATAATTATTTAAATTATTATTTTAATTATTTATAACAATAATTTGTATTTTAATTATAATTATTTTTAAATATGAATATAATATAATATCTAATATTAATAACAAAATTCAACAATAAAAGAATATATAATATTAAAATAAAAGTATTTTTATTTTATTAAATAATAAAAGTATTTTTATTTTATTATTATTATTAAAATTATTATTATTATTATTTTTATTATTATACTAATTATTAATATACCAAATTATATTATTAAATTAAAAATATATTTTTATCCACCAAAAATTCAAAAAAAAAAAAAATTTCCCAAGTGGGAGGTCGCATCCCCAGGATGCGACCATCTGTTGCAGTTAAAAAAAAAGTGTTTCAAGAGGTCGCAGCCCCAGGATGCGACTTGCTTCTGGGGCAAAAAAGTAGGGCAGATTGGTATATTCGTTTCAAAGTAGGGCATATCTGTATTAAAAAAAAAAGGGGATATTATTATAAAAAACCCCGTATTTAATTTGCA
The DNA here is from genome assembly GCA_002896215.2 of Cicer echinospermum. Lineage (NCBI taxonomy): Eukaryota > Viridiplantae > Streptophyta > Magnoliopsida > Fabales > Fabaceae > Cicer > Cicer echinospermum. The sequence goes on along the minus strand of PGTU02016362.1, from coordinate 966 downwards.
TGCAGACTCGTATAAACTTTTTCTGTAGATTAATATAATTTTTTTTTTTGTGATCAAAATACAATATTGCTAATTTTAGATAGTAACAACATAACATATCAAAATGATACCACAGTACCATTTGATTTTAGTGTTGAATGGGGATGCAAACGATTTGCGTGTAACATTCAATTCAATAATAATATAGTATTATTTTGTAGCCGCACTTTAAAATAATACTAATAAAATATTTTATTCTTATGATTGTAAGTGTCAAATTATTTTTTAGTGTTTATCTCTTTTCCTCTTGATTTTATTAGAGGTGTGCGTAAAAAAATTATACTCTTTGAACAGATTAATGATCTCTTTATTATTGTTGCTTTTTTTTCTTCTTAATATGTTATCTCAACAACAAATGAAGTAAATAAGCATTGAGGTTTAGATCTGTAACACTAAAAAATTCCCTTGGTGGAGATTTATTGTCCTAGATATTAGTTGAGAATCTAGAGATGGTACACTTCTTTTCGTCATCTTTTTTTTTTTCTTAACAAAAGTCACTGACGCATGAATGAAGCTGGTTTGAAAATAAAAGCTTGATGGTGTGGTGTGAACGTAGGTTGGGAAATTTCTAAGATAAAAAGCCTGAGATAATATGGCCGTGAATTGTTCAAACATTTTGTCAAAACTGTTCTGTTAGTGGTTGATATCATTCCTTCAAATGCAAGAAGACAAAAATGTTATCCAACTTGTTATTTTAGCAAGGGCACGTGTCTTGTTCTCATCATCATTAAAAAATTAAGTAAGCTGCATAGATAACGAGCTGTATATAATATATATTCTACTTTGAAAAGTTTCAATAATATAAAGACTTGATTATTAAAAAAAATACTTTTGACACCAATGGCAGTAATTTTTTGTTAAAAACATAGCTATAAATATTTTTTCTTTTTTAAATTAAACAAACCATAAAATATTTCTAAGAATGAA
>PGTU02016361.1:0-16875 GCA_002896215.2 Cicer echinospermum | reverse complement strand
ATCTGTCGCGGCCTAAAATTTCGAGTTTTCATCGAATTCAATGGAGTCGCCACCAAAATTTATTTTAAAATAGGGAAAATATTGGGAAACCCTTAAAAATGTAAAAATGGTCTTTGAAACCAGATTTTGAGTTCGGGAGTCGATTATGCGTAGGGAAGGTATTAGCACCCTACGACATCCGTTAAAATACGGTTACCTTTAATTAATTGTGCAAAATTATATCAACTTAAATATATTTATTTTTCTTTATTATTAAATATGAATATAAATTGTTTTTTATAAATGTGATTTTTTGAGATAAAAGTGTGTTAAAAAAGAATGGAAAAAAGAAAGTTTTTATTAGTGTGCTTGACAAGAGTGTGATCTTGCTCCTACGTATCTCCCGGTGCGATGGAGAAATCAAAGCTACGTAGTTCTTGGTAAAAAATGTGAATGTGTTGATTGCTTTTAAATAAATTGTATTTTGTTATTAAAAAGTTAAATTTGACGAACTTTAAAAAAAGGGCTTGCTTGGTTTGAATAATTATCTTAAAATATGAGTTTTAAGACGTTCGAATTGTACAACTCGTGTCTCAAAACTCAAGGAGTAAAAAAAAGATGTCACATCTAATTTTAATCCTCTTAAGAATATTTTGTCTTTAAATTGAGTTTTAAAATCAACAAAATGTTTAACTTGTGTCTTAACAACTCCAAGATCTAATTAATTAAATTTTAAAAAAAGTTGATTTTAATTCCATTTATTTATAAAAATAAATTTTAAAGCTATCAAAATATATAAATTATATTATGCAACTCATGGATTAAAATATGTTATTTTTAATTAACTTTCAATAATTTTTACTTATTAATTTGGTTATGATTTTTTTAATTTATTAATTTATTTGTGAAGATGAGATTTAGAACCACCAAATTGTCACAATTTGTATTCTAATAACTCAAAAATTAAAAAGATGTCACATCTAATTAATTTTTAATAAAACAAAAAAAACAAATGAATAAAAATAAAATAAAATAAGATATAATTATTTTTTTATTAAATTCAAATATAGATGTTTTATTAAAATAAAAGAGGAAAAAAAAATGATAAAAACATATTGGGCCTACAAAGGAAAAAAAAAGTGCAAATGGACTGCATAATATTATGGCCCAATATTTGAAACCCTAATTTGTAAAAGTAACTCAGGCTGAAGGAAACAAACCAGAACCAACCAAGAAGGATGAACTATACCAGACACCAATCCAAGAAGGATGAGCGGTGCATCCAGGAGAAAGAAAATGGCGGCCATGACAAGCAAGGTCGAGTCCTATCTTTCTAACTTCTAATGTTCTCAATCAAATCTATAACAATAATAAATTTCATTATTAGGATGTAAATGAAAAATAACGAAAATACCTTAACCCTGCTCTTCAATATTGTTCCTGCTGTTTGTTTGGATAACAAGTGATAAAGAAAAAATTCGATTTCTGGATCTGTTTTGTGTTTATTTCAAAATTTAGAAACCTCCCCTCTATTTCAGATTTAGAAAACCTCTGTTTTGTGTTATTTTTTTTCGTCCTCTTTTCTTGATTTTTCATGCAATTTATAAGGGTAAACAGTGAAATGTTTGTTTATTAGATTAAAACGAGTTCTGGATCTTGTATTGTTACTCAAAAATTCATTGGATTCTTACATTGTTTTTTGTAATATAAAATTTAAGCAAGGTACCATTAGGGAAAGAAATAAGCCTGTATGCATTTCTGTTTATTAAGCTAAAGAAACCGGTTTATAACATGTTTTGCAACAGGGATCTTCACAAGGTATAGAAGATAAAATGATGATGCGTCCTTGCAAGTTGTTTCTGAGCCTTTTGAGTGATGCTGGGTTGAAACTTGTTTCTTTTTGACTGAAAGGAAACTGTGAAGCAGAGAAAAACGTGTGAACGGAAGGAAGTAAAGGAAACGTTGTGAAGTGGCCTGGTTGCAGATCAAAAAGAAAAAAATATTTTATTTCTTTTTCCTTTTTATTTTATTTTTAATATATAGTTAAATCTGAATATAAATAATGGTATTTTGAAAATGATTTTAAATATATTATTATTATTATTAAAATAATTTTAAATTAATTGGACAAAAATTAGGTACTACAGCTGCCCCTATTTAATTATCTTTTAACGTGATAAAAAATAATTAAATATTAAATACCTAAATTTTGTACAAAGTAAATTAATTTCGGAAAAAATAAAAAAATAATTTGAATGTAAAAAAATTGATGATTTTTTAAAAAAGAAAAGCATGTAAAAAGAAAGTTGGTGATTGGCAAAAGTAAATAAAAAATCGTATTCGGAGTGTTTACCGATGCATTGATCGACATGAATAAAGTTGATGATCGTCTTCGGATTGGTTACCGATGCGGTAGATCGACGTTCGTCTTCGGATTGTTACCGATGCGTATTATCGTCTTCGGATTGATTACCGATGCGTAGATCGACGTAAAATTAAAGTGATGAATAAAGTCATTATCGTCTTCGGATTGGTTACCGATGCGTAGATCGACGTTCGTCTTCGGATTGGTTACCCGATGCGTAGATCGACGTAAATAAAGTGATGAATAAAGTCATTATCGGATTGATTACCGATGCGTAGATCGACGTAAAATAAAGTGATGAATAAAGTCATTATCGTCTTCGGATTTGATTATCCGATGCGTAGATCGATTGATATAAATATAATGATGACTAAACCAAACATGAGTTTAAAATTTAGAATGTAAATAAATGAGATAAATTTGTTTTATTTTTATTTTTAAAAGGAGGCATGTATGTGGTCATGCAAACGTAAAAGGAATAATGTGATACAAAAGTTGTTGAATATAAATAAATATACATATAAGATATGCATGATAACTCATTATGCATGATATAAGGAGTTGTTGAGTATATGTAAAATATGAGTGAAGATGCATAAATTATGTGTGAGTATTTTTAAAAAAATGTATGATACATGCAATGAAGATAAATTCCTTTTTATTTATTTTATTATTTTTTTTAGTTTCCCCGATCCTTATGTGACTTTATACACTTATAAGTTTCAATGGATCAACGACGATAACAATCGTTCTTTACATGATGACTCTAGTATATCTTGTGTAATCACTTTTTCTTGAGGTCAATCAATGTGCATTATTTAAAATGCTTACCCTTCATTTTTTATACACCTAATATCTCGCGTTCCCGTGTATATATTTTCAAGCGTCAAAAATATTTAAGAAAGATATTTTTTTTTTATTTTCATATATTTCAAATTCCCATATTTATTATCATAAAATAACATTTTTTTAAAAACGTTAGAACAAACAACAATGAGACTAAATTTGTTTAGAAAGAGTGTAAGGCACAACATCGAACAATGATATTGGAAATGTACATTCATTGCAAATGAGACATGGGTTACAATGTGGGGAGCGTGTTTAGCTTTAGTTGAGAGGCAACAAACGCTAGTCATTCTTGTAATTTAGAACTTCTAAGAATAATAACTGCCCAACTTGAAATGCTTGATTCTTTGTTATCCCTAACTTTTGCATGGACCGCTTCTTCCAAGTTTTCAATCCATCGGGATGCTCTAATTTTGCCTAGGTCGCCTTTTCAGTTTCAACCTAGCGAGCCCAAAAATTTTTTTAAGCATAATATTTTTTGACTGCATCTGAGTTACTGGGAAGTTGGAAGCTCATTCTCCATCCATTTCTGCGAGTGTATTAGGCTCCCCCAGAGAAAGCTTTTTCACAACATATGGTCCTTCGTAGTTCGGAGTCCACTTTCCCCGAGAATCCTTTTTTATGGGCAATATTTTCTTCAACACTAATTCTCCTTCTCGAAACTCTCGAGGACGGACTTTTTCTCGTAAGCTTTTTGAGTCTTTTTTGATATAGTGACCATGACACAAAGCTATCATTCTTTTTTCTTCTATGAGATTCAATTGGTCATATCGTGATTGAACCCACTCTGCCTCTTCTAGTTTTTGTTTCCATCAGGACTATTTTGATTGAGGGAGATTTCAACTAACTTCGATGGGAAAGTACCGCTTCCATTCCATACACCATGAGAAAGGAGTTGCTCCTGTTGAGGTAACGAACAGAGGTTCTATATAGCCATGTAATGCAAAGGGAAGCATTTCATGCCATCCTTATAGTGTCTCCACCCATCTTCTGTATGATCTTCTTGATATTCTTATTTGCTGCTTTCTACAGCCCCATTCATTTTCGGACGATATGGAGAAGAATTATGGTGTTGAATTTTGAAATTATCACACAACTCTTTCATGCATTTTGTTATTCAGATTAGTCGCGTTATCAGTGATTATCGTATTTGGCAATCCATATCGACAAATCAATTCTCTTTTGATGAATCTGACAACCACACTTCTCGTCACATTGGCATATAGAAGCCGGCTTCAACCCATTTTGTGAAATAATCATAGCTACTAGATAAACCGGTGTCCATTTGAAGCCTTAGGCTCGATGAGTCCAATAACATCCATTTCTACATTGAAAATGGCATGGTGATGTTAAAACATTCAAAGAAGTGGGTGGTACATGTATTTTATCAGCATAGATTTGACATTTGTGACATTTCTTTACGTGACTAAAGCAGTCGGATTCCATGGTCAACCAGTAGTAGCCAGCCCTTAAGATTTTTCTAGCCATTGTGTGCCCATTTGCATGAGTTCCGAAAGAACCTTCGTGAACCTCTTGGATAATTTTCCCCGCTTCTGCTTTATCCACACATCTGAGGAGAACCATATCATGATTTCTCTTATAAAGCACATCACCATTCAAGAAGAAATTCATTGACAATCTCCTTAAAACCCTTTTGTCGTTCTCTGAAATACCCAATGGATATTCCTTATTCTTAACATATGATTTGATGTCATAAAACCACGGCTTGCCATCCAACTCTTCTTCTATTGATAAGCAATATGCAGGTTTATCTCTTTGTTGAATCTTTATGACCGGCACGTCTTGATTAGTGGTTATTTTGAACATTTACGACAAAGTGGCCAAGGCGTCAGCTAACTGGTTTTCTTCTCGAGGGATATTGGTGAAAAGTAATCTTCTCAAAGTGTTCTGTCAATTCTTTGATATGGGTTGTGATACGGAATCAATTTAGAATCTCGCGTCTCCACACTCTCCTTTCCGTCTGATGGATGACCAACATTGAGTCTCATATACCGTCAAGAAATTTTACATTTGATTCAATAGCCGCTTTAATGCCCATAACACATGCTTCATATTCAGCAATATTTTTGTACAATCAAAACACAACCTAGCCGTAAATGGAGTGAACTGGTTTTCTGGAGAAATCAAAATGGCTCCAATTCCATGCCCTAACGCATTAGAAGCACCATCAAACACAACCTCCACTTTTCTTTATCAGATGATTCAATCTCTTCAACTAAATTCATTATGTCTTCATCAGGGAATTCACACTGCATTGATTGATAATCTTCTACCGGTTGATGGGAAGTACTCTGCTAGTTGCGCTTCTTTGATAGATTTTTGTGTAACATATACCAAATCGTATTCTGATAACAACATCTGCCAACGGCGATCCTTCCAGTAAGAGCAGTTTTTTCTCAAAGATGTACTTAATTGGGTCCATTTTAGACACCAACCAAGTTGTATGACATAACATGTATTGTCTCAACCGACGAGCAGCCATGCCAATGCGCAACATGTTCGTTCAATGTGAGTAGTGATGAATATCTTGTTTCACAACTGGTGAACTTTTTGCAGAAGATAATAATATAGGCTGTTCTTTTCCTACCCAGATCATGGTGATCATGCTATGCCCCAGTACCGCAAAGCCCATTGACTCGTCAAGTACTGTTAAGTACATAATAAGTGTTTCCCATGAACAGGAGGCACTAGGATGGGAGGTTTGATAAGTACTGCTTAATCTTTTCGAAAGCTTTTTGACAATTCTTCATTCCATTCAACCATATGTTTGGTCTTTGCGCAACAATTTGAAATCGGCTCGCATGTAGCGGTGAGATGCGATATAAACCTTGCAATGTAAATCAGTCTATGCCCGTTATATAGAAAAGGCACGTATAACTCTTTTTCCGTGCGTTGGAGCCGGCATTTCTTGTATGCTCTTACTTTATCTGGGTCCCTCTATGCCTTTTTGACTAACGATAAACCCAAGTATTTGCACTGATCTTACTTCAAATTGTGCATTAGCAGCAGTTATTTAAAGAGAAGTTTGAACTTCCTTAGTCGCTCAAGAATTAACTTTTGAAGGTTAACAACATGGTCTTCTTCGGTTCGAGATTTTGCGATCATATCATCAGCGTAAACCTCTTATTTCCTTATGCTCAGTCATGAAACAAGGTTTACCATTGCTCTTTTGATAGGTTGCCCGGCATTCTTCAATCCAAATGGCATCACTTTATATAGCAGAAAGTCCCCCATTGTGTGATGAACGTAGTTCTTTTTCCATATCTTCGGGAGCCATCTTTGATTTGATTGTACCCTGAGAAACCATCCATGAAGGAGAAAAGAGAGTATTGAGCAGTGCTATCCACTAGGACATCAATATGAGGTAGAGGAAAATCATCTTTAGGACTAGCTTTATTTAAATCCGATAATCAACGCACATTTCGAACCATTTCCATCTTTCTTTGGAACTGGTACAATATTAGCCACCCATTGAGGATATTTTGCTACTGCTAAGAAACCAGCATCAAATTGCTTCTTGACCTCTTCTCTAATTTTAAGCGACATATCAGGTCTCATCCTTCTCAACTTCTGTTTAATTGGAGTGTATTCAGGCTTTAGTGGTAGCTTGTGTTCAACTATGTTAGTATCTAACCCGGCATATCCTGATATGACCATGCAAGACATCCACATAATCATTAAAAGTTTAACCAACTTTTCTCGCTCACTTTCTTTCATAGACATACCAACTTTTAACTTCTTTTATCATGCTCAGTCCTAAATTGATCACCTCAACAGGTTCTTGATAGGGTTGAAATTATCTTAGCTTCTTGTTCAAGTTAAGCTTTCTAGTTCTGGGGGGAAGCTCACAATCGTCTTTCACATCCTCATCGCAGATAATTAGACGTTCAAAATTACAAGAAATGGTTCTAGCGCTGCTATTTTCAACATATTCATTTTCGAACTCTGCATTGTTTAAATTAAGAAAAAAATATATATATGAATAAGGATTGCCAAAAGAAAGAGAAAAGAGAAAAAAACAAAAACAGTTGGAGAATTCAAAATGCATTTATTGATAATAAGTACGAATTGAATACATATGCCCTAATTAGTTATCCTTTATAGCCTTGGGCAGAGCAAAAGGAGTTTAAAAATACATAATTTATTTGAACATGAATTAACCAACACGGGAAACTCGATGATCTTCCAATTGTTGAGGATTGGTGTTTGGAGGACAAGGGTATACCTAGCTTGAGGGTATCATCATCTACATTGATCCTCTTCCGCAACAGCCACCTGATCAGCATATATTATTCCGGCGCTTTTGAAAATTTTGACGAATGTCACAAATAGGAATCTTCTGTGAATTCGGTATCCAGTTTCCCGACGAGTCACCTTGTTTCTCTCTTTTTTCTTCGCAGCCTTTTCTTCATCAGCTTGAGTAGGTACATATCCAACCGTACCTATTGTTCTTTTCTGGTATTTCTATCAACTTCCCAAATTGAGAAAACTCCTCCTTCTAACATGGATTTGGTAGACTTCAATGATTGGTAGATTGTTTTGGTTCTTTTAAACGATCCTTCACCATGAAGACAACATTGGCAATTTCTAATGCTTGAAAGGAAGTCTCTATGGCTTCCTCCGTGTCTTCAATGTAAGCCTGTAGAAGATAAATGACTTACTATCATATCTTCTCCCCCATATATTATTACCAGCTTATTGTTCACTGTAAACTTTAGCTTTTGATGGAGAGTGATGTCACTGCTCCAGCAGCATGAATCCATGGGTCTCTCCTAAAAGACAACTGTACGCCGGTTTAATATCCATTACTTGGAAGGTTATCCCAAGATGATGGGGTCCGATTTGAATTGGGCAGTCAATCTCACCAATCATTGTCTTCTAGATCCATCAAACGCTTTTCACCAACAAAGCACTAGGCTTCAAACAGAGGCTCCCTCAACAAATAGGTTTGACAGTGTTGATTTAGGCATGACATTTAATGATGAACCATTATCTACTAGCACTCGTGCAAGAATGTGATCGTGACACCTATAGAGATGTGCAGTGTCTTTATTATGCTCTGTCCCTTCAGCTGGTAAATCATTATCACTAAAACTCAGGCAAACTACTAGCAGTCATGTTACCCGACAACTCCATCAAACTGATCGACAGTGATATCGTGAGTAACATGGGCTTCGTTTAGAGAACTTTCATCAGTGCCCTTCTATGTGCTTCAGAGTTCAATAACAAGGAGAGAACTGATATCTTGGAAGGGGTCTGATTTAGCTGATCCACCACCTTATATTCACTTTGCTTGATAAACTTCAAAAATTCAGTAGCTTCTTCTTTAGACACCGTCTTTTTGCTGGTCTCTGTCCTTTATTATACAATATCTTCTTTTCCTTTTTCTCCATTTAACCTCTTTTTTCCTAAGTTGCTCAGGAGTGTATACTCGACCACTCCGAGTCACTCCACCAATCGCTGAGATGTTAGTGACCTCAGTTCCTTTAGGTTCACAACCATCACTTGGTTGATGATCTGCAAGTGGGATGTGACTTCGTATTTCCACGGTACTGCCTTGGTATTTCCGTAAGGAAACGGGATTGGCGACTGGACAATTATTGCATTTGGCTTGCTATGAATTGACTTAAGATTCTCTTTTTTGTAAAGAATTTCCAATGGTTTTGGAAAAGATATATTATTTTCCGCACACACGACCCCATGGTGAACACATGACCATCTACTGCATGTTGGTCTATCCCATCTTCAATGAAATTCACAGAGGCGTTCCCGTGACCTGGCAAAGGATTTGCTCCCTATGTTGGGATTGTCCTCCTTGAAGGTAAGCCATTTTGCATTAATCAATTCTTGTACTTTAGATTTTAGGGTTGACAATCTTCAATGGAAATGCCCAACGGCTCCTGCATGATATTCACATTTTGTATTTGGATTATACCATTTTGGAAATGGTGGTTCAAGAGGTTTCATTGGTCTTATGACTACCATTGAATTTTTGAAGTAAATGGGGCAACAATTGGCTATACGTGACGGGAATTGGATCAAAACGAGTTATCCTTTTTTCTCGATTGACAGGTGGTCTGTAGTGATTTGAGCTTGGGTATTGATTTTGTGGGGAAAATGCGGTAGGTGGTGGTTGATAAAAAGGTGGTCTTGAAGGGTGATATTGAGGGTATGAAGCTTGTGTGGTTGCAGCCACATATGGATAAGGGGTGTAAGGATTTTGTGGTATCGGGGCTGGAAAATTGGGGGTCGATAAGAATTGATGGGGGGAAATTAAGAGATTTTGGGGTTTACCATTACAGCGTTAGTGTCTCCTTCTTTCTTTTTTGTGAATGTCGTCTGGGGTCGTTTCACGCTAGTTGCTGCACATACGATCTTGCCACTCCTCATCCCACTTTCTATCCTTTCTCCTATCATGACAAGGTCAGAAAAGTTTGATGACATACTCCCAAATCATCTTGTCATAAAAAGGCGACTCGAAAGTTGCCATAAACATACAGACCATATATCTTTCAGGAAATCGGGGTTCTACATGTGAGGACATTTCCCACAACAGTTGTGCGTATTCTTTGAAAGCTTCGTTGTCCTTTTTCAGTGAATTTTGCAATTGCATCCTATCAGGGGCCATGTCAACATTGTACCTGTATTGCTTCAAAAAGGCATCAGCTAGGTCCTTCATGAACGAATTTGATTTCGCTCAAGATGCATATTACCAACTTAACGATGCCCCACTCAAACTGTCTTGGAAGAAGTGAATGAGAAGTTTATCGTTATGAGCATGAGATGCCATTTTTTCTGCAATACATAGTTAGATGATTTTTAGGACATGTGTTTGCCCTTGTATTTTTCAAAGTCAGGAACCTTGAATTTGGCAGGGATAGTCACCATCGGAACCAAACACATATCGAAAGCTTCAAGGCCATAACATTATACCCCTCAATAGCTTTTATTCGCTCTTCCAAAGACATGGAATTTTTCCTTTGATTGTGTATCATCCCCGACATGTGAGGTTGATGCAATTTCCATTAGTATCGAAATGGGGTACTTAGGGGTGCAATATATGGAATATTTTCTGAGGGTTGAGTGTTTTGGGGGTTTAAGTGGTTTGGGTTGTTTTCATGGGGTTGACGACTAAGGGTGGAGTATAACCGGGTGGAAGACCGTACATAGGAAATTGTATAGTTGTTGTACGAGGTTGATGGGTAGTCGGGGTAAAGCCTGGTGGGTGAGAAGGAGTGGTTTGGTGTTCTTCATTTGCAGCCGGAGGATTCTCATCAGTATTCCCCTTCCTTGACAAAAGCTTGTATAGCTTTCTAAGATTTGATCAACCTTGTCCTTCAATTGGTTGACATCCATTCTCATCACCTCTTGATTTTGCTCAAGTTCTTCCATGATCTTCGAGTTTGCACGAGTCCGATAAGGGTGTCGGGGAAACAGCTTTATTGATTTTTTCTGTATATTTTTTTTTAAAAATAAAAAAAAATATTATTATGAGTATGCATTGAACATGAATGGAATGAAAATGCAATTATTTTTTTGGATGTTGGGGAATCATAAGTCTTGCACGAATTATTAATGAAAGAAGAATATGAGAATCGATAAACAAAAATAGCAAATCCTTCATTGATGAGAAAAAGTACATTGCATTTAAATTAAAAAGCTACATCGACTATTGTATTTCAATCATCTTTTTTCAAGAGGACAACCAATCTTCTCCTCCAATTCTTCTACTAAATGTTTGCAATATTCGACGAACTTGTAGACTTTGATTGGAGTGTTGAGTGGATGCATTACTGCATCAATCTCTCTTAGATGTTTTGGAATTTTTATGATCGCCTGATTAGCTAGCATTGCCAATTTCGAAAAGCAATCTTTCCAATGCTTGCCTTTATCTTCCAATTCTTTATAAATCTCTTGGTTCTTCAATTGCCCAAGCAACACCATGAAACGCTCATCCCAGTATATGGTTTCATCCTTCAAGTCATTGTAGATTTTTCCTGATAATCAATGTAATTCTTCAACTCACTAGAAGCTTCCATTTCTGCTTTTAGTGCATCTTGGTGTTTGAGAGTAATTCTTCGATTTCTTCCTTCTGTTGCCTCTCATTCCTTACTTGATTCTCATATTTGATCTACCATTTCTTTCAGTTGTTTCTTTAAATCTTCAAACTCATTTTTTATGTTCTTCTCAGAGCTTGTTGATTTTGTCCACAATTGCTTCCACATATAGGCTTCTTCAATAGCTGCATTCCTTTCTTGCCTTCGCACATCTAACTCTTCATTTGCGCCTCTTAAACAATCTTGTATGTCAAGTTTTATTTCCTTTTTCAACTTTCAACCTCTTGTTGCTTCTCTCGATAAACTGACTCTTACAAGTGTTTTCTGATCTTAAGTTGTCGTTCTCTTGGGAGACTTTTTCTAACCTCGCTTGTAGCTCTTTTTTTCTCCTCTTCAGATTTGAGCAATGATGCTTTGAGCTCTTCTATCTCTTCATTGGCAACAAGAATAGGTTCGGGCATTTCCTGATCATTTGAGGGTGCACTGTGGAAAGGCAACTTAATTTCTTGGACTCTTTTTCTTTACCCATTGTTGATAAGGGTTCCTTTGTGTTGCAACCTCTACATCCGAGTACCTTTTCTTTTCTAATGATTGATTCCCAAGCTCGACTTATCCTTCTAAACATTGGTGGATCTACTATATACCCGTATTGTGCAAAACAAAAGCCTCCAATGACTTATCATCTGGTTTATCCAACATGGGGTACCGAGTTGTCTCAGAGCTATCATTGGATTGTAATTAATACATCCTTGAAGTAACAATATTGATTTACAAGAAAGGGGGGTTTGAATTGTAAATATGCCTTTTAAAAATTCCTGTTAAAACTTAAGAAAATAACTCAAGAATGATCTTGGTTATAAAACAGAAAAACGGAGACGTTCTTGGTTTATGTTATAAAAACAGAGAACGTTCTTTAATTAGCAGAAAAATTAGTTTATGCTTTATATCAAATGATTAATGCAGAATAATAAAGAAGAAGAAAGGAAGGAGAATACCACAACAGATTTATCCTGGTTCACCCAACGTGGGTTACGTCCAGTCCTCACACTGTGAGATTTTCCACTAAGTGTTTAAAATGAAGAACCTTCTTAATCTTACACCACCTAGAATAAATCAACCTTGATCTATTTCTTTCTTAATTACTTTCCACCAGAAAGCAATCACAACACCTATCTAACCTTGATAGGAAGCAATCTTAAAACAAACTATAATGAAACTCTTATAGTTTGAGTTTTTACAAATGATTGATTTTGACAGAATCTGATATTGCTCAACTCTTGTTTTGAGAATAGATTCTTTACAGAGTATCTAATGACAACTTCGCAACTGATATATGAATGAGCAGCAATGGTTGTTTCGCGAATTTGCAGAAAGTAATGTTTCTCTGTTTTGCAGAATTTCAAGCTTAAGTGTGATTGTATAATGTTGATTACTTGGCACTTGAATTTCTTGCTGAGAACTGAGATAATGGCCTTCTATTTATAGGCTGGAGATGTACGAAATAGCTGTTGGAGAGGCCATGCTTTTTTGACCAAAACATTATTTTTAAAAATAATGTTGCTTTGAAAACAGCTTTTTGACTTTTGATGTTTTAGTATTGAAAGCACTTCTGTCCTTTCTTTGACATTTCTTCATTGATCTTGGATGTACATTATTTGTCTTGAGTCTTGAGTGAAGCTAGAGGAGGTTGGAGAGAAGATTTGAATCGAATTGCAGACTGAAACAGAGAGGATGCAAGGCTGCTGTTGATGTGCAGAAACGGAGAATGATTAACGTTTTTTGGTTTATCAGTTTGAACGTTCTTGAGCTTCAATAATCATTCTGGAGTTCCCGTTTTGAATGTTCTGTATTTCCTTTGTTCTAGTCTTGTCATATACCCAGTTTGATCAAGTTTTCTTGACATTTGAATTTTGGAGTTCTTAAGCCGTCATGACTTTTGTCCATGTTTGAACTCTTTGATCTTTGCGATCAAATATCCTTTTTTTAGTCTGGATTATTTGTACTTGTTCCTTGCCATGTACTTGTAGATATGAATGATTTCCAGAGCAGATTCTTTGTTAACGATGTAGATAACTTTGAACAACATGCTGTGAAATTTTTTTTTCGAGAGCTGTAGCTCTTTCTTGTTTAGTGTTCTTGTTGCTGGTTGCTTGCTTGATTCTGTTCTTAATTAAATCACTCAAAGCACAAGTTAAATTAACATAACATTTAGAAATCATAATTAACATTCTTAATTAACCTTTGTTTATTTTCATCAAAACTTTAAAATAGAGAGTTTGTCTCAACAATCTCCCCCTTTTTGATGATGACAAACATGTTAATTTAGATTTTAATTTGATTCTATTATAAAGAGCTGTAACAGCTCCCCCTCAAATTTGTGCATTTGTTTAATTCAACATAAGATAAACTTTTTAAAATGCAATCAGAAGGAGTTTCATTAAAGATAACACAAGTTCATTAATTTTGGCAACGATACAAAAAAATGCCAGAACAACAAGAGAACAGTAAAAGAAAATCTAAATCTTAATTCTCCCCTTTGTCATCCAAAAAAGACACAAGGGATAGACTAAGATGCTAGGAGGAGAAGATCCTTCGGAGGAGGAGGATTTCCAGCAGGAGGAGGAATCTGAGAAGGGGGAGGCACCGGATGAGGAGGCGAGGTGGAATTCCCAGCTTGGGAGCAAGATGATCAGCCATCCAGTTCCTGAGTATCTAGCAGTCTCTTGATCATGCTGATTTGTCTTGTGATGATGATCTGGAGAGCGGCCATGATATCAGAGTTTGAGGTGCAGCTAAGGTGTCAGTGGAGGGAATGTGAGCGGAGGGTTGAGAAGAGCAGCGACAACTGTGTTGGAGGAATAGGCATGGCAGATAAGGATGGGAGAGAGGCAAAAGAAGATGAAATTGATGTAGAGGGCCAACAGATGAGGTAGAGTGGTCAGCAGGAGTGGGAAGGTTCAAAAACTGACTTATTCCAAAAATGAAGAACTGGTTTTCTGTGGTGAAACAAATAGTGGAGACATGAGTGGACAGAAGAGGATTAGATAGGAGAGTACTAAAGTTATGTGTAGGCAGTGAGGTGGTTGAGAAAAAGAGGGAATATGTGAAGGGATAGCGCCAGATGTTTGAGCGAAAAGAGTGGATGTGATGGGATTGTTCTGGGGAACGTTCTGGAGAGGGTGGAGAACGTTCTGGTGTAGGAGTTTTGTCTGAGATTTCCTTGGATCAGTAGAAGGAGAAGAAAAAGAAATAGACTTTCTGGAAGGTCGTCTTCGGCTGATCTCTTCCTTTTGAGAGATACAGGAACAGGATGGAAGATAGTTGTTGGAGCAGAGGCAGTGTTGCGCATGTGAGATAATTTTTTGTGGAAAACTTTGGAAATTTTGATCAAGGATTTTTCAGATGCAAGAGATACTTCCAAAATGCCCTGAAGATTTTAAGTCAGGACCATCCATAAGCACAGTATTCTTTTGTAATCTTTCTGGGCTGCACAGATCATGTGCTGGAGAATGACATGAGGTAAGTTCAATCTCTTGCATTTTAACAGATGATAGATGAGCAAGGCGTCATTATCAGAAAACGTATCATGACTTCCACAGTGTGGAGTAGAGTATGTTGACACATATTGTGAAGACTTTAGGAAGAGCTTTAAGTAAGTAGCTATAATAAGTGTGGAGTTTTCTTCAGAAGTTCAGCCTGCACATCTGTCTTTCTAAGACCTAGAGCTGCATACAGTTGTCACCATAACAATGGCCTTCTGTTGAAGTTGGAGATGTTGGCCAAAATGTCTGGAGTCAATTTGATTTCTACCCTTTTATTTCTGAGATAAAAAGAGATTTTGTCAGCAAGGTTTTGGCGTTGCAATAGAGGCACGAACGACTTCGGGAAGAGGATTCAGAGATCTTTAAGAAAGGAAGGTCCATCCAAGAGATCCGTATGTGCTGAACAAGCATGCCATTCACAACAGATTATCAAAAATAAACAATTCTTCCTATCCAACTGCGTTGAGCCATCCTTCTTTGTAAGAGTTTTGATTTTGCAAGAGACATTGAGGAGGAGCATTCTGTTTTGGGTTTCTTAGTTGGGGGAGATGGTTCAGAATCAGAGATGTGATATAGTGAAAGATCGTTTGGAAGTCTTTTGTGGAGAAGATTTTGGTGTAGGCAGTGGAGAAAGTTCTGTGATGGTGAAACGTTCTTGTAAGGACAAGTTGGAGAACGTTCTTGTTCTGGAGAAATTGGTTTTTGACTGTTTTTTAGGTTTTGTTTTGGGGCAAGCGTTTTCTTTCTTTGAGGATTTGGGAGATTTTTTCGAGCAAAAAACTGAGCAATAGTGATTGTGTTTTTGGTTCTCATGGGTTTAGATGGAGGTTTTGGTTGAGAGAGTGGTTCTGTTTGGTTTGGAGAAGGAGAAACAATGTCATTTAACGATCTCCGTTTTTGATGAGGAGGAGTTGCGTGTGAAGGTTCAGAAGAGAAAGCCGATTTTGAGGGTGTTGAAGGGTTAGTAGTCGTTGGTGGATTTTGTGGTGGAGGAGTTGGTACTGTAGGCATCGGTTCAGATTGTGTTGGAGATTTTTCTACCAGAGGACACGATTCAGAAGAGTCATCACTCTCAGAGTCTGAAATGATAAAGTAGTAAGGTTTAGGGTTCATGGACTTTGATGTTCCAATGCCAGACTGGACGCGCATGGAGCGGCGTGGAGGGGTGATTCTGGTGCGAAGATGAGGAGCGCCTTGAGCGTAGTTTGGTGTAGGTCAGTGTATAGTGGTGGAAGAAAAGTAGACAGAGGCATGAGATTTAGAACTTCTTGACTGTTTGAGGAGATGAGAGGCAGAGATGAGTGTGGTGGTGAAGGGCGAGGTGGTGAGAGGTGAGAACGCTCTCTGGATTGGTATGATGACGATGAGAGGGTGGTGTACAGATGGAGGCATTTTTTTCGTGCAGCTGTTTGGTTCGAGCCATTTTGTTTTTCTGGGAGGAAGATGATGAAGAAGATGAACAGTGAATGTGATATAGAGAAAGAGAGATGATTCCAGCTTTTGGGGAAAAGGAGGTGGGAAGAGGAGCAGTTTCCTGACTTGAGTGGATAGGGAGAAAATAGGTGGAGTAATGATGAGTTGTTACCTAGGAAAAAGGGGAAAGCATTTTGGGGGATTGGAGAGAGTATGTGTCAGCATGCTAACACCAGACACAAGGGCACGTGTATAAATGCCAAGATTTCGCCTTTTTACTTTTGAGAGGGAAAAGCAGACTGTTGCTTTTTCCAGAACGGAGAAAGATGAATCGCGAAACGGAGACTGATAAACGATCTCCGTTTTCTGCAGAAGCAGATTTCAACCAGAATTTTCTGGATTTTTCATGATTCTCAGTTTTTCTTTGATTGAATTAAAACTATCCTCCACAAGAGGCTTGGTGAAAATGTCAGCAAGTTGATTTTGAGTATCAACGAAGATCAATTCAACGTCCTTTTTATTGACATGATCACGAATAAAATGATGTTTTATCTCAATATGCTTTGATCTAGAATGCTGAATAGGATTTTTAGACAGATTAATAGCACTTGTATTATCACAATAAATTGGAATATTGGAATAGCTTACAGAG
>PGTU02016359.1:0-12450 GCA_002896215.2 Cicer echinospermum | reverse complement strand
TATTTATTAGACAACTCTATTTTATTAAATATTATTATTATCTTCGTTTTGTAGTTGTACTTAATAACGAAGATAATAATAACATATAATAAAATAGGGTTGTCAAATAATTAATTATTTTATATTTATTTGACAACTCAATTTTGTTACATTTTATTATTATCTTTATTATTAAGTATAACTACAAAATAAGATAATAATAAACATATTAATTAAAAATATGTTGTCAAGTAAAGTAATATTAATTATTATTAGACAATTTTATTTATTAAATATATTATCATCTCATTTTTTAGTTTACTTAAATAAAAAAGATAATAATAACATATAAAAAAATAAAGTGTCAAATAAAAATTAATTACTTTTTTTTACAACTCTATTTTATTATATGTTAGATTGTCTTCGTTATGAAGCTACAACTATATAAACGAATCAGTAAATAACATAAAATAAAATTAAGTTGTCAAATAAGTAATAGCTATATATTTATTTGAATTCTACTCAATTCTATTAAATATTATTATTATCTTCGTTATGTAGTAAAACAAAAAACGAAGATAATAATAAGATATAATTAAAATAGTGTTTTTAAATAAATTAATAATTACTTAATTTATTAGACAACTCTATTTTTTTTAATTATTATTATTATCTTCATTTTGTATTGGTACTAAATAACGAAGATAATAATAACATAATTAAAATAGAGTTGTCAAATAAATAAATTATATTATATTTATTTGACAACTCAATTTTGTTATATGTTATTATTATCTTTGTTATTAAAGTACAACTACAAAACGAAGATAATAATAACATTTAATATAGATGATTAGAATAACATATAATAAATATTATTTTCAAAAATTAAGTTAATAATTACATCTTTATTTGACAACTATATTTCATTATATGTTATTATTATGATCGTTTGTAGTAATATTTTGCACATGAAGATAACCCTATATAGCTATAACCCGAACCTCAACCCAAACCTTAAACCTTAAATCCTAAACCTTAATACCCTAAACCCCTAAACACTACATCCGAAATCCTGAACCTTAAACTCTAAACCTTAATCCACTAAACGTTCATTTCTTAAACCGCAAACACCCTAACACACTGAACCCTAATAAACATAAAGATGTAATTATGCCTTTATATTTTTTTGACTTATCTCTATTTTTTTATATTTATTATTATATATAAGTTTTATAAAGTAAACTTATAAAATGAAGATAATAATAACATAAAATTATAATTACATATTTATTTGACAACTCTGTTTTATTATATGTTACGGATTTTAGTCCATTTTTGTTGGGTGGTACAAAAATCGCCCAAAAAGTCCAGATGAAAAAAATGAGAGCGGAGAGACTTTTAGCATGCTTCTCCTAAATTTATAATTGTCTTTCGGGTTAAATTTCAAAAACTAGCCATCGCTTGGTCAGAAAATAAAAATTTTAGTCCATTTTTGTCGGGTGATACCAAAATTGCCTGAAAAGTCTAGATGAAATCGAGGACCAGGAGACCCTTATAGCATTCTTCTCCTAAATTTATAACTCTATTTCGGGTTACCAAAACCGCACGAAAAGTCCATATGAAATCGAGGACCAGAAGACTCTTATTATAGCATTCTTCTCCTGAATTAATAATTGTGTTTCGGGTTCCGAGTCTGATTTCAAACATTGGCCATCGTCTGGTATGAAAATACAGAATTTGGTCCATTTTCATCGATGGGTAAGAAAATTGCCTGAAAAGTCCAGATGAAATATGAGACCAAATGGCCCTTATAGAAATCTTCTTCTAAAATTTATAATTGTGTTTCGGGTTCTACGCAGATTTCAAACACTAGCCATACGTCTTGTTCGAAAAATACGGATTCGGTCCATTTTTAGTCGGGTGGTACGAAAATCGACAAAAAAGTCATATGAAATCGAAGACCGGGTAAGACCATTATAGCATTCTTCTCCAAAATTTATAACTGTGTTGCGGGTTCCGCGCCGAGATATCAAAACATTAGCAATCGTCTGGTCCGAAATACGACCTTTCGGTCTATTTTTGTCGGGTGGTACAAAAATTGCCCGAAAGACCAGATGAAATCGAGGCCCAGAAAACCCTTATAGCATTCTTCTCCAAAATTTTATAATTGTGTTTCGAGTTTCCACATCAGAATTCAAATGCTAGACATCGGTCGATTTTTGTCGAGTGATAACCAAAAATGGCAATGAAAAGTCTAGATGAAAATCGAGGACCTAGGAGACCGTTTATAGTCATTCTTCTCCTAAAATTATAATGGTGTTTCGGGTTGCTGCCGTCTTATATTTCTAAACAACTTACCTCGTTTGGTCCGAAAACTATGGACTTATGGTCCATTTTGTGGCGTGTTACAAAATGGCGCCCAGAAAAGTCTAGATGAAATCGAGTACCGGAGACCCTTATAGCATTCTTCTCCAAAATGTAATATTTGTGTTTGGGTTCTGCCGCCAGATCTCAACACTAGCAATCGTCCTTGTCTGAAAATATAATTTGGTCATTTCTTTGTCGAGAGGGACAAAAAAGTGCCGAAAAGTCCAATTGAAATCGAAGATCGAGAGCTCCTTATATCATTCTTCTTCTAAATTTATAATTTTCCTTTCAGATTCAACATTAGATTTCAAACAATAGCAATCGTCTTGTTCAAAATATACAGATTCGTCCATTTTAGTCGGGTGGTACGAAAATCGTCGAAAAGACCCGATGAAATTGAGGACCGAGAGACCCTTATAGCATTCTTCTCTAAAATTTATAACTATGTTCAGGTTCGCGCCAGATTTCAAACAAATCCCATCGTCTGGTCCGAAAATGTAGATGTTGGTCCATTTTTTCGAGGGGTATGAAAATCACCGGAAAGACCAAATGAAATCGAGGACCGCGAGACCATTATAGATTCTTCCCCAAAATTTATAACTTGTTTCGGGTTCCACGCCAGATTTAAAACACTATCCATGTCTTGTACGAAATACCCCGAAAAGTCTAGATGAAATCAAGGACTAGAGACTCTTATAGCGTTCTTCTCCTAAATTATAAACGTGAGTCGGTTTCCTCGTCAGATTTCAACACTATCTATTGCTTGTTCGAAAATACGAATATTGGTCCATTTTTGTCATGTGTATGAGAGACCTTTATATCATTCTTTCCAAAATTTATAACTGTGTTTCGGGTTCCGTGCAAATTTCAAACACTAATCATCGCTTGTTCGAAAATACAGATTTTGGTTCACTTTAGTAGGGTGGTACGAAAATCATCCATAAGTCCAAATGAAATCGAGGACCGGGAGACCTTTATAACATTCTTCTCCAAAATTTATAATTGTGTTTCGGTTTTCGTGACAGATTCAAAAACTACCCATCGTTTATTTCGAAAATACGAAATTTTGGTCCATTTTAGTCGTGTGGTACGAAAATCTCCCGAAAAGACCAGAGTAAATCGAGGACCAGGAAACCCTTAAAGCATTCTTCTCCAAAATTTATAATTGTGTTTCGGTTCCGCATCAGAATTCAAACACTAGCCATCGTTCTTGTATGAAAATACAATTTTCGATCGATTTTTATCGAGTTATACAAAAAATCGCGCCGAAAATCTAGATAAATCGAGGACCAGGAGACCTTATAGCATTCTTCGGGTTCTACGTCTTATATTTAAATCACTAACCATCATTTGATCCGAAACTACGACTTTGTTTAAATTTTGTGTGTGTGGTAGCGAAAATTGCCCAAAAGTCAGATAAATCGAGTAGCGGCAAACCATATAGCATTCTTCCCCAAAATTTATAACTGTGTTCAGGTTCTGCCAGTTCTCAAACACTAGCCATCGTCTGGTTTTGAAAATACTAATTTGGTCCTTTTTGTCGAGTGGTACGAAAATCGCCCGAAAAATCCAGCCATGAAATCGAAGACGAGAATCCCTTATATAATTGTTCTTTGTAAATTATAATTGTTTCGGTTTCCGCGTCAAGATTTGAAACAATAGCAATCGTCTTGTTCGAAAATACGGATTTGGTCCATTTAGTCGGGTGGTACGAAAAATCGCTCAAAGTCCCA
Source organism: Cicer echinospermum (assembly GCA_002896215.2). Taxonomy (NCBI): domain Eukaryota; kingdom Viridiplantae; phylum Streptophyta; class Magnoliopsida; order Fabales; family Fabaceae; genus Cicer; species Cicer echinospermum. The sequence goes on along the minus strand of PGTU02016359.1, from coordinate 8,368 downwards.
ATGAAATCGAAGACCGAGAGACCCTTATAGCATTTCTTCTCTAAAATTTATAGCTATGTTTTGGGTTCTGCGCCAGATTTCAAACACAAGCCTCGTCAGGTCGAAAATACATATGTTGGTCCATTTTGTTCGAGGGTTTACGAAAATCGCCTGAAAAGTCCAAATGAAATTGAGGACCTCTAACCATCGTCGTGTTACGAAAATACCCCAAAAAGTCTAGATGAAATCGAGGACTAGGAGACTCCTATAGCATTCTTCTCCTATATTTATAAAATGTGATTCGGGTTCCGCGTCAGAGATTTCAACAGTATCCATTGCTTGTTCGAAATACGAATTCGGTCCATTTTTTTCATGTGTACGAGAGACCTTATAGCCTTCTTCTCCCAATTTATAACTTTGTTTATGTTTTGTGTCAGATCCAAACACAAACGTCGTTTTGTTCGAAAATACAGATTTTTGTCCATTTTAGTCGGGAGGTACAAAAATCGTCCAAAAAAATCCAGATGAAATCGAGGACCTGGAGACCCTTATAGCATACTTCCCAAAATTTATAATTGTGTTTCGGGTTCCGCACCAGATTTCAAACACTAACATTGTTTGTTTGAAGATACAAATTTCAGTCGTTTTAGTCGGTGGTACGAAAACTCGCCAGAAAAGTTCAAATGAAATCGAGGAGTGGGAGACCCTTAATGTCATTCTTCTCCAAAATTTATAATTGTGGTTCGGGTTCCAAGTCAAAAATCAACACTAGCCATCGTCTGGTCCAAAAACACATTTTTGGCATATTTTTGTCGAGGTACGAAAATCACCCGAAGTCCAAATGAAATCGAGGACCGGGAGCCTTATTAGATTCTTCTCCAAAATTGATAACATGTGTTATCAGGTTTCGAGTGTCAGATTTTCCAACACTAGCCTCGTCTGTTTTGAAAATTACAGATTTCGGTCTTTTTTTTGTCGGTAGGGTTACAAGAAATCTCCTGAAAATCTAGATGAATCAGGACCGAGAGACGCCCTATAGCATCTACCCAAAATTTATTAAATGTGTACGGGTTCGTGTCATATTTAAACATTAATCTTCTTTATTGTTCGAAAATACAGATTTGGTTCATATTAGTAGGGTGTACGAAAATCGTCCAGATAAAATCGAGGACTGGGAGACCTTTATAGCATTCTTCTATAAAATTTATAATTGTGTTTCAAATTCCGCAACAGATTTCAAACACTAACCAGGAGACCCTTATAGCATTCTTCTCCAAAATTTATAACTGTATTTTGGGCTCCACGCCAGATTTTAAACACTAGCCATCGTCCGGTCCGAAAATACGAAATTCGGTCCGTCTTTGTTGGGTGGTACGAAATCCTCCAAAAAAGTCCAGAATAAATCGAGGACTGGGAGACCATTATAGCATTCTTCTAAATTTATAACTTATTTCAGGTTTCGTGTTAGATTTCAAACACCAGCCATCGTTTTGTTCGAAAATATGAACTTCGATTCCATTTTAGTCGGATGGTATAAAAATCGCCCGAAAGTCCAGTGAAATCGAAGATCGGGAGACCCTTATAGCATTCTTCTTCTAAACTTATAACTGTGTTTCGGGTTCCGCGTCCGTTTTTTAACACTAACCATAGTTTTGTTCGAAAATACGAATTTTTGTCCGTTTTAGTCATGTGGTACGAAAATCGCCCGAAAAGTCCAGATGAAATCTAGGACCGGGAGACCCTTATATCATTCTTCTCCAAAATTTATAACTATGTTTCAGGTTCCGAATCAGATTCAAACACTAGCCATAGCATTTTTCAAAAATATGGATTTCGGTCCTTTATTGTCGATTGTACGAAAATCACCTGAAAAGTCCAGATGAAATCGATGACCGGGAAAACCTAGTAGCATTCTTCTCCAAAATATATATTTGTGCTTCGGGTTCCGCGTCATATTTCAAACACTAGCATGATAGGATTCTTCTTCTAAATTTATAATTGTGTTTCAGGTTCTGCGTCAGATATTAAAAACTAGCCACCGTCTTGTTCAAAAAAACGGATTTAGGTACATTTTAGTCGGGAAGTACGAAATCATTCAAAAAGTCCAAATGAAATCGAGGACCGAGAGATCCTTATAGATTTCTTCTTCTAAATTTATAATTGTATTCCGGGTTCCGCGTCAGAATTCAAACAATCGTCCGAGAGATCCTGAAACGGGGATTTATTACACCCGATTTCGGTCCATTTTTGTGGGGTTGGTACGAAAATCGCCTAAATGTCCCAATGAAATCGACGTCTCAGAGACTCTTATAGCATTCTTCTCTAAATTTTTTAACTATGTTTCAAGTTCCGCACCAGATTTCAAACACTAGCCATCGTCTGGTCCAAAATACCGATGTTGGTCCATTTTTGTGAGGGGTACGAAAGTCGCCCGAAAGTCCAAATGAAACTAAGGAACCAGGAGACCATTATAGCATTCTTTCCCAAAATTTATAATATTGTTTCGGGTTCCGCGCCAGATTTCAACACTAGCCATCGTCTAGTCCGAAAATACAGTTGTTGGTCGATTATCGTCGTATGGGTACGAAAGTCGCTCCAAAAGTCCAAATGAAATCGAGGACTTGGAGACCATTATAGAATTCTTGCTCTAAATTTATAATTGTTTTTTGGTTCTGCGTTAGATTTGAAACACTAGCCATCGTCTTGTTTCGAAAATACAGATATCGGTCCATTTTAGTCGGGTGGTACGAAAATCGCCCGAAAGTTACAGATGAAATCGAGGACCGGGAGACCATTATAGCATTCTTCTCCAAACTTTATAGGTGTGTTCGGTTGCACTCCAGATTTCAAACACTACACATCGTCTTGTCCGAAAATACACTTTTTGGTCTATTTTGTCGGGGCGTACAAAAATCGCCAGAAAAGACATGATGAAGTCGAGGACCAGGAGACCCTTATAGCATTCTTCACCTAAAATTAAACTTTATTTCGTGTTCTGCGTCAGATTTCTAAAACTAACGATCGTTTGTTCTGAAACTACGGACTTTGGTCTTTTTGTTGGGTGGTACGAAAAGCGCCTGAAAAGTCCAGATGAAATCGAGGACCGGGAGACCTTATAGTATTCTTCTCCAAAATTTATAATTGTGACTCCGGTTTCGAGCCAGATTTCAAACACTAGGCATCGTCTTGTTTGAAAATACTAATTTGGTCCTATTTTGGCCGGGGTACGAAAATCACTCGAAAAGTCCATATGAAATCGGGACTATAAGACTCTTATTTATAGCATTTTTCTCCTGAATTTATAATTGTGTTTCTGGTTCCGCGTCTGATTTCAATTATTGGCTATCGTCTCGGCCGAAAAATACAGAATTTGGTCTGTTATCATCGATATGGGGTACGAAAATCACGTGAAAAGTTCAGATGAAATCGGGGACCAAATAGCCCTTATAGAATTCTTCTTCTAAATTTAAAATTGTGTTTCGAGTTCCGCGCCAGATTTCAAACATTAGCCTCGTCTGGTCCAAATCGATTTTCGGTCTATTTTTGTCAGGTGGTACAAAAATCGCCCGAAAAGACCAGATGAAATCGGGACCAGGAAAAACCTTATAGCCTTCTTCTTCAAAATTTATAATTGTTTTTCTGGTTCAGCATCATAATTCAAACCTACCATCGTGTTGATTTATGTCGGTGATGCAAAAATCTCCTGAAAAGTCTAGATGAAATCGAGGACCAGGAGACCCTGATAGCATTCCTCCAATATTTATAATGTGTTTTGGGTTATGCGTCAAATCTCAAGACATCATTCGTCTGGTCTGAAATACTGATTTTGTCCTTTTTTTGTGAGGTGTACGAAAATTGCCGAAAGACCAGATGAATTCACAAAGACCGAGGGTCCCTTATATCATTCTTCGCTAAATTTATAATTTTTTTCGGGTTCCGATCAGATTTTAACACTAGCCATCGAAAATACGAATTTCGTCCATTTAGTCGAGTGGTACGAAAATCGCTCGAACAGTCCCGATGAAATCGAGGACCAAGAGAACCTTATAGAGTTCTTCTCGGTTCGCTGCAGATTTCAAACACTAGCCATCGTTTGGTCCGAAGATACAGATGTTGTCCATGTTTGTCGAGGGGTAAGAAAATCGCCGAAAAGACCAAATGAAACGAGGACCGCAGACCATAATACATTCTTCCTTAAAATTTATAACTTTGATTCGGGTTCCGCGCCAGATTCCAAACACTAGCCATCGCTGTACAAATACCCCGAAAAGTCTAGCTCAAATTGGGGACCATGAAACTCGTATACATTGTTCTACTAAATTTTATTAAATTGTGATGCGGAGTTCTGCACAGATTTCAAACACTATCCATTGCTTGTTCGAAAATACGAATTTAGGTCTATTTTGTCATAGTGTACGAGAGACCCTTATAGCATTCTTCTCCAAATTTATAACTGTATTTCGCGTTCCATGTAAGATTTTAAACACAACCATTGTTTGTTCGGAAATAGGGTTTCGGTCCTTTTTTTGTCGATGGTGGACCGAAAATCGCATGAAGAAGTCAAGATGAAATCGAGGACCTGGAGACCCTTTAACATTCTTTCTCAAAAATTTATAACTTGCTTCGGGTTCTTGTTCATTTTCAAACACAAGCCGTCGTTTATTCCGAAAATACGGATTTCGGTAATTTTAGTCAGGTGTACTGAAAATCTCCGGAAAATTCTAGATGAAATCGAGGACTGAGAGACCCTATATAGCATTCTTCTTCTAAATTTATAACTGTGTTTCGGGTTCTGTGCAGATTCAAACATCTAACAATCGTCTTGTTTGAAAATACGGATTTCGGTCTTATTTTAGTCTGTGGGACGAAAGTCGCCGAAAGTCCAGATGAAATCTAGGACCGTTATATCATTCTTCTCCAAAAATATAATTGTGTTTCCGGTTCTGCGTCAGATTCTAACACTAGCAATAGTGTTTTCGAAAATACAGATTTCGCGTCCATTTTAGTTGGATCGTATAAAAATCGCCTGAAAAGTACAGATGAAATCGAGGACCAGGAGACCCTTATAGCATTCTTCCCAAAATTTATAACTGTGTTTCGAGTTCCGCGCTAGTTTTCAAACACAAGCCAAGTCTTGTCCGAAAATACAGATTTGAGTCCATTTTTATCGAGTGGTACGAAATCTCCCGAGATACCCTAATAGCATTCTTCTCCAAAATTTATAATTGTGTTTCGGGTTTCTCGCAAATTTCAATCACTAGCCATCGTCTGGTCCAAAATTACGAATTTCGATCCATTTTTGTCAAGTGGTACGAAAATCTCCCGAAAGACCAGATCAAATCGAGGACTAGGAGACCTTAATGCATTGTTATCCTAAATTCAAAATTGAGTTTCCAGTTCTGCCTCAGATTTCAAACACTTGCAATTGTCTTGTAAGTATATAAGTGCACCTAAGAGGGGGGTGAATTATGTGTTAGTAAATTCTCTGGGTTTTAGAGATTTTAGTGTTTTGATTTTTCTGTTTAAGATAGTGTATGGAAAAGATAAATGGCAGAAAATAAAGAACACAAAGATATTATCCTGTTCCCTTTCACCAAGGGTACATCCAGTCCTCTGCACACCACAAGAGATTTTCCACTATTGTTAGAATAAGTACAAGTCCCACCCTAGGACCTTTCTTACCAAACTCCTAACAATCACCCTAAGATAGCACACACTATCTTAGTTTACAAAACTTGAAGAAGAACACCACTTTCCTCAATTTACAACACTTGAAGAAAGTCACCACTTTCTTCAATTTTACAGCACTTGAATGTTTAACAATATGAATTTTGACTTAGATCAATATGATTATAATACGCGATGTACAATGATAACAATCCAATATAATTTCAAGTACACTAGAGAACTTTTCTCAATGATATGAAAATGTAAAATCTGTACTTGAAATATAAAAGTGAAACTTTGAATAAAATCAAAACATTTTTAGAAAGTTTGTTCAAAGTTTGTTCAAGGTTTGGTTGGTAGGATTGGTTCGTTGCTTGATCTGAAGTTATGCGGTATTTATACTCCATAAACATCTCTTCAGATTCATGGCCATTGATCCAAGAGGTTTGATGAAAGAATACAATGATTTGGAGCCATTCCAGATCTGAAAAATTGTATTGCTTCAGTTGTATTCGAACACAGGATGTGTGTATTCGAAATACACCACTTTGTAACGTTCAAAATATTCAAAAATTACACCTTGCTATTCGAATACACATGTGTGTATAGTCGAATACAGGTAGTGAAAATTTGCCACTGACTTACTTTGTATTCGACTACACATAGTCGTAGTCGAATACAACTTTGAGATTTTTGCTTCTGACTTGCTTTGTACTCGAATACAGGATGTTGTATTCGAATACACTTATGTATTTGCTAAAAATTATTATTTTCAAACATTATTTATATATTTTTACTTTTTGAAAATCCTTTTGATGCATATGCTAAAATGAAAGGTTCTCATGTGCATTTGAAATATATGAATATTAGATTGCATCATGTACCTTTACATTATAAAACTTCTGCATTATTTGTCCTAGTTGTCTTTGATGTTTGACTTCTTTTTGAGCTTGCAACTTGATCACTTTCCTTGGTCTTCTCTTCATCAAAAACATGTATTTTACAGCATTGTTATCCTAAATTCAAATTGAGTTTCCAGTTCTGCCTCGGATTTCAAACACTTGCAATTGTCTTGTTAAAAAATAAGGATTTCGGTCCATTTTTGTCGGGTAGTACAAAATCTCCCAAAATCCGAGATTAATCTAGGGCCGGCAGACCCTTATAGTATTTCTTCTCCTAAATTCTTATAACTGAGTTTCGGGTTCCGCCTCAGATTTAAAACACTAGCAATTGTCTTGCTAAAAATACGGATTTTAGTCTATTTTGTCGGGGAGGTACAAAAATTGACCGAAAAGCCCATATGAAATCGAGGACCAGGAGACCCTTATAGCATATTTCCTAATTTTATAACTGAGTTTTGGGTTCCGCGTTAGATTTTCAACAATAGCAATCATCTTGTTCGAACATAAGGATTTCTGTCCATTTTAGTTGGATGATATGAAAATCGCCTGAAAAGTCTAGATGAATCGAGGACCGGGAGACCCTTATAGGCATTATTCTCCAAAAAATTATAAATGTGTTTCGACTTCCGTTCTAGATTCAAACATAGCCCAAGTGGGTCCGAAAATACAGATTTTAGTCACATTTTTGTGAGGGGTACGAAAATCGCCCGAAAGTCAATGATATCGAGGACCGAGATACCCTAATGTTCTTTCTCCATAATTATATTGTGTTTCAGGTCTCGCGGCCAAAATTTAACACTAGCCATCGACTGGTCCGAAAGATACGAATTTCGGTCCCTTTTTGCCGGGGTGGTACAAAATCGCCCGAAAAGACAAGATGAATCGAGGACTAGAGACTCTTATAGCTTGTCTTGTTCAAAAATTACGGATTTCGGTCCATTTTTGTCGGTTGGTACAAAATTCACCAGAAATCCCAGATGAAATCGACGACCGGGAGACCCTTAAAGCATTCTTCTCCTAAATTTATTATTGAGTTTCGGGTTCCGCGTCAGATTTCAAACACTAGCAATCGAGGACCATTTTAGTTGGATCGTATGAAAATCGCCCAAAAAGTTTAGATGAAATCGAGGACCGGGAGACCCTTATATCATTCTTTTTCAAAATTTATAACTATGATTCGAGTTCCGCACAAGATTTAAAACACTAGCCCATGTCTGGTCTGAAAATACAGATTTTAGTCCAATTTTGTCGAGGGGTACGAAAATCGCCCGAAAAGTCCAGATGAAATCGAGGACCAAGAGACCCTAATAGCATTCTTCTCCAAAATTTATAATTTTGTTTCGGGTTTCGCACCAAATTTTAAACACTAGCCATTGTCTGGTCCGAAAATTCGAATTTAGGTCTATTTTTGTCGGGTGGTACGAAAATCTCCCGAAAAGACCAGATGAAATCGAGGACCAGGAAACCCTTATAGCATTCTTATCCTAAATTTATAACTGAGTTTCGGGTTCTGCCTCAGATTTCAAAAACTAGCAATTGTCTTGTTCAAAAATACGAATTTCGGTCCATTTTGGTCAGGAGGTACAAAAATCGCCCGAGAAGCCCATATGAAATCGAGGACCAGCACACCCTTATAGCATTCTTCTCCTAAATTTATAACTGAGTTTTAGGTTCCGCATCAGATTTCAAACACTAGCAATTGTCTTGTTAAAAAATACGGATTTCGGTCCATTTTTGTCAGGTTGTACAAAAATCGCTCGAAAAGCCCAGATGAAATCGAGGACCGGGAGACCCTTATAGCATTCTTCTCATACATTTAT
>PGTU02016357.1:0-11612 GCA_002896215.2 Cicer echinospermum | reverse complement strand
ATTATTTATATATTGTTACATTGATTTTTTATTGTTTATAATTTTTTTTAATATTTATATATTTATATGTTGCATGCCTAGGATGAGAGGTGCTTTCGGCCAAATTATTCGCAATATTATAGGTGGTGATAGAGGTGGTGATGGTGTTGAGAGAATTCCACCAACAGCATCAAATAGACGACGAAACGAAGCAAATCGTCAAATTAGGCATCGTCGTCGAAGACAAGACATCTATGATGATGTCCCTGAGCCTCAGATGGAGGAGGATGTCCGTGAACCTCATATGGAGGAGGATGTCCTTGAGCCTCAGATGGAGGACGATGTCCCTGAGCCTCAGTTGGAGGAGGATGTCCCTGAGCCTCAGATGGAACATGCTGATGATGCTGGATTCCCCGGAGGACCTATGTTGAGACATGTGTTGACACAGTATGAGCACCACGTGGCTCGGCGGCTATGGGAAGGAGAGGTATATTTCAATTTGAGGCATTTTAAGTCTATTTAATTCAAGTGTTTATTGAAATATATTTATTCAATTATATATTTAATTGTTTATTTAAATTTATATATTTAATTATTAAATTAAGTTTATTTAATTAATTGTTTAGTTAAAATTTATATATAATTAATTGTTTAGTTAAATTATTATATTCAAATATTTGTTTAAGTTGATTTAATTATTTGTTGAGTTAAATATATTTATTGAATTATTTATCTATTTAATTAATTGTTTATTTAAATTTATTTATTCAATTATTAATTTAAGGTTATTTAATTAAGTTTATTTAATTTGTTGTTTATTTAAATTTATTTATTCAATTATTTGTTTAAGTTGATTTAATTAATTGGTTATTTAAATATATTTATTGAATTATTTATTTAATTAATTGTTTATTTAAATTTATTTATTCAATTATTTGTTTAAGTTGATTCAATTATTTGTTTAATGTTATTTAATTAATTAATTACTTTGTAATTACTCGCAGGATCGTGGACCGTTAAAGGTCATTACTCATGGATTGAAGTTGAAGAAGTTTTCCGAAGTTCCTGTGCCACATCCTGTAGAGCATTGGATTCGGGAATCTGGGCTGCTACCTCTTTCTTCGGCCTACCTCACTATGGTTGATGCTGGTCTGGTCTCGGCATTTATTGAAAGATGGCACAGGGAGACCAGCTCATTTCATTTGCCATTTGGAGAGATGACCATTACTTTAGACGACGTAGCGACTCTCCTTCACATATCACCGAATGGTAAATTTTTTGATGCACCTGTGAATATGAACACTAATAATGCTGCTAGAGCTGCACATGAGTACTTAGGTGCAACTTGGGAGGAATCTCTAGCTGAAATTAATTTTAATAAATGTGCCCAATATAGATTGCAGTGGTTGCGTGACTTATATAGTCGTCTCATTCAAACTAATCAGTTTGAGTGTGCGGCTAGAACGTATCTATTGCACTTAGTTGGCAGCACAATTTTCGCCGATAAAACGCATACGCGTGTGGAGGCGAAATACATTAGTTTATTTATTGATTTAGATCGTTGTCGACACTATTCGTGGGCTGCCGCGGCATTGGTTTTCCTTTATGATAACATGGGAGATGGGGTTGTCCACGACACTCGACAGTTAGGAGGTTACATGACCCTTTTACAGGTATTGACATTTATTTAATTATTTTATTTATTAAGTTGTATTATTTTACTTATGTATTTAAATTAAGTTGTATTATGTTACTTATGTTGCAGTGCTGGATCTACGAACACTTCTCTAGGATCTGTAAGCGGGGCGATAGAGGTGATGTTCCTGCACATCTTCCAAGAGCATGTAGGTGGATTGCAAAACATGTTGTTGAAGGTGGATTAGTGACCTATCGGCAGAGACTTGATGCTTTGTTGCTTGATGATGTACTGTTTACACCATATGATGATGATCGAGCTAATCATCCGTTTGAAGATATTTCGATGTTCTCTGGTTATCTTCGATGTGGTGGAGTCTCAGTCCCATATTTGCCGGAGCGATGTCTTCGACAATTTGGTCGTATTCAGTGCATCCCGCCTGATGTTCCTCCCAGGCCCCCAGTATAGATTGGGTGTGGCAGACTACTATGCAGTCATCTGTATCGGTGTTTCGGTGGCTATATCATGTTGCGAGTTTTCCTGGAGAGGTCACTAAGGACTATTATCCATGGTACATGTCTGTGTCACATCCTCTGATCATTCCTCGGTCTACTGCACATGCGGGTACATCCTCTGAGCATCTATCTCACCATCCATCATCTGCTGCACATGTGGGTACATCATCTGCTGCACATGCTGGTCCGTCATCTTCTGACCGAGATCGTAGAACAGCTGAGCTTGTACGTAGAGGCATTAACTTGGTAGAGCCGTTTAGTGAAATTTATGAGATTTTAAGTGAGTTATGTCTTATGTACGATGTTTAGTTATTTGATATATTTTGGGTTATGTGTTATGTGTTATGTACTGTAATTTGAGATATTTTGGGATTATGTGATATGTTTAGTGATTGTGTTATTGTGTTATCTTAATCGCATTATTTTAAGTTTATTCTAATTAAAAGATACTGAAAATGTTAAAACAAGATATATAATAACTCCATAACAGTGATACACAACATATTCTAATCTTCATCTAATGAAATACAAGATGATCTGATAATGATGGTTAATCAATGGCTTCCCAATGCTTCATATGTGCTGGCATAAGCTACTTCCCAAACTCTTGTATTGCTCACTACAAAAGTCTTTCCAGGTTTGTGACGTAGGTGGCAGAAGGACATCAGACTTCAATTTGATCTGAATAAAAAAGGTTACAAATTTAATTATCTGAATAATAAATTTTGTAACATTAATTTAACAACATTAAGCATTCAATTTTACCTGTACCCAATATTCTCGTTAAACAAATCCAATTGCCTATTAATGAGTGAACAAAGGTCTCGTTTCGATGGTGATTTGTTTACCTTGGGAAAAATGTCATATTCAGATTACGAGACAACGACACCAATATGACATTATATAGTGTTGCTATCACATAACCCAAGTCTGGTAAAGACATCCACTTATCTTTTCCTTGAGCACCCAATTTTGATATTTTCAATGAGTTCCGCACTGATTCAACATTGTCATCAAAAACATTAGAATAAACATCTTTATGTAGACCAATCTCTTTATCCAATTGTGATCGAACTAAAGCCCAAGATTCTTCGGTCCAACCTAGCAATGCTGCAATTGCACGAAACCCACAATTTCCATCAGCCACAACATCTACTATGTCCTCAATATACGGACGTATATAAGTAGGAAATTGTGTCTTAAAAGAATGCTGAGATGATTGAGATTGTTGCCTTGCAGAAAGTTGAGATGATTGAGATGGTTGCCTTGCCTTTGCAGATTCTTGAGAGGCATCAACATACTCTCAATATGAAGGATCACGAGGAGTATCAAATTCTTTTTTCTTTTTACCAGCTCCTTTGGTTCTCACTTTCTCTGGTGGTGCAAGTATAGTGACTGTGTATATGGAAATACAACTTCACGCACCTTTGCCTGAATATCCTTTGACCTTATAATATCGTGTGTCTTCATGTACGCTTTCATTGCTTCCAACTCTTCAGAAAGTCATAATCTGATAAAGATTCTTCATCCTCTATTCATGTGCAATGCCTTAACTGTTTCCAAAAATCATGGAATGCTATCTAAAGGATAACATGTACCATTTATCTGCAACTTAAGCCAACTCACAAGCACATGGTAATCCATGAGTTGTTCTAAATTGAACAACCACAATCTGTTTTGTTAGTGCCTTACAATCTGCACCTTTCCAACTGGTTATCAATTAATTTCATACCATTTTCTATGAACACAGTGATTCGTAGATTTTGAAAAAAAAATGTGACATTATACCCGTATGCTCAACATCCTTGATGGTTTTCTGAAAAGAGACTGAATGAAGTACATATTTGCTTCTTCAACATCATATTCACTGCATCCCAGCTGTTACACAAAATCACCAAAACTAGTTATGAAGCATGTTTTCAATCTCCAATGAGCAGACTCAACTACACATAATAAATTAAAATACACAAATAAAACAAATCACATAAACTTAGTAAATCATGTTTGCTTTAAAACAACACAATTCATATATCTAAAAATACCTGTTAGATGTTGTGTTCCCCCAAATGCATCATCTATTGGTCAAACGTTGACAACCTCTTCTTTGTAAGTCGTTAACCATGATCTTTAACACATAATCAACAAAAGAATAATATCGGAACAACAATATCTCAAATGTTGGCCAAATGATGATCATCTCTTCCACACTAGTCGAATAAACAATCTTTTTCCATAAATCCATTACTTCTTCTTGTCTATCATTTTTGACATATTTGTTTGGCATCTGCGCCCAACATTTTTTTCAATATAAAAACGACATAGCAAATGTATGAATAGGAAAACACAACACTAATCACATTCATCATGGCAAGATTCTCTATGAGTCACAATAACTTTTTAGAAATCAAAGACTCAGATTTGAACAACATTCGTACCTTCTCAAAATGCCCAGAATGAAGTTATCTTGTCAGCTCTTTGTCCAAATAAGCAAACCCCAACTGAAAATGTCAAACTAGTAGAAGTGACACCGACTATATCAAGTAAGGCAACCGATATCTGTTTGTTTTGTATTATCTTTAGACTGTTTGTTCTGTTTTCATATGTGTCTCCGTGTAAGTGTTTATATTATTGACTCAGATTCATGATAATATGATTTTAGGTGTATTGACAGTGATGTCGAAAATGTACAATCTCTGTACATCCGTTGAAGGTAAATGTGAAGTCAGGAAAAAGATGAACATCCTTGAAGGAAGTGCTCCGGAATCTTTCAAAATGTCTTTTCTGCGAGCTCTTGTTGATCCTGCCACTGGCTCACTCAAGAGGTAGCTATAATTATTAACCTTTTTATCATATAACTAGTATCTAATGATGCTTGCGTAATCCTCAGATAAATCTTAAAAAACATTGGCATTTTATGATATATGAAGTTTTTATGCTTTTTATCTTCAAATTTTAAATCCGTGTATTCTACATAGATATCTTTGCTGCCATTAATTTTTCAATTAAACTTCAATCAGATATTTTATTTTAGTATAGTTTAGTGTTAATTAAATTATTAGGCTATTGTTATTGTTGATATTTTGGGGAAGGAAAATATCAATATTCTAAATATTAGGATATTTTCATGATATCAATTCAACATTTTGATGCAAGTATAAAGGTCATATATGATTTTCAAAGAATAACAATTTTATTTTTCATTTGTTTCACAGTTGCCAGCTCATATCAAAGTAAAATATTCTAGTGGACATACAGCTGATGCTGTGGCTAGAAAGAAAAAGGGAAAATGCAAAGAGGGAGATAGCATTTCAGATCCTGATCTTGAAACAAAAACATCAAATGAAAAACGTTTAGCAACCTTGGACATTTTTGCAGGTTGTGGTGGTTTATCAGAAGGGTTGCACCAGTCGGGTAAGCGTAACTACAATTTTTATTATAGAAGATTGAAACACGATTGTCTATATGTGCTATATCTATGTATATAATGTAACTTATGTGATACTGCTTTCATGCTTCAGGGGTTTCATCAACTAAATGGGCTATTGAGTATGAAGAACCAGCTGGGAATGCGTTTAAAGCTAATCATCCTGAAGCGTTGGTGTTTATTAACAATTGCAATGTTATTCTTAGGTAAATGATCCCAGAGAAAATATTCCAGTCAGTGTTGTCAATCACAGATTGTGGAAAGTCCTCTAAAGCCACTATTTGACAACATGTTGTACTAAATAGTGTATTGCAAAACACTAGTGATTTGTTCAAATTCTGTTATCCTATAGCGCTATTGCATTGCTATAGTCGCTATTTAACAACACTGATTCTAGTCCACAAGGTTGAATAGATTGGAACACTGATTCTAAGAGACGCCGTTTGTGACCGTTGGTGTTTTAAACATTTTTCAAATTCATATTTGAATTTCCCTTTAATTTGGTATCATCTTTAACTTACAGTTATATTATTTGAACATTAAAATAGAGATATTGTATGTGACACTTTATATGTTTATCTATATCTTTCTCTTGACTTTGACAACTTACACACATTTCAAAGTACACAAAAACCAAAGAACATCGTATTTGACATAAAAAATCTAATGTTCAAAAACCATTTATTAACTTATCATGTTTTTCATCCATAAATGCAGGGCTTCCCAGATTGCTATCAATTTTATGGTAACATCATACACAAGCACAGGCAGATTGGTAATGCTGTTCCTCCTCCTTTGGCATTTGCATTAGGGAGAAAACTCAAAGAAGCAGTGGATAATAAAAGTAGCTCCAATTAGATGAAGTGCTCTTATGATATGAAACATTAAATAACTATACGTAATCACCATAACATTGCAAATTCTTATCTTTCAAGGTTTTTTTAGAATCGACCTACCTTTGTATATAGAGTTGTTGTCTTGGCCATTTATCCAAGCCTAATCAATTCCTTGTTTTAAAGGATTGACGAATGGATGGTAATGCTATAAAACTCATTTTCTATCAACTTGGATTTTTTTGGGATTAGGTGATATTTTGGATCTTACATTGAATATTACCTCCCAATGTATAGTTAAATTTGACAATGAATCCTATCTTGCTTTTATTATCATCATTATTATCACTGGTGTCATCGTTATCATCGTCATCATTGTCTCCATCCAATTTCTGAAGTATTTAAGCGGGTGAAAATTGTCTTAGTGCTTTTTTTATTCTGCTGTTATAAAAATTGAATATGAATAAATTGATTTTGTAAAATTAATTTTAGTTAAAATTTAGTTGAATTTTAAGTGATTTATGTGTAGATGTATTTATATTTTAACATTTAAGTTCAATAGTTATAAATTCTAGTTTTACACTAAAATCAATTTTGGAGACAATTATATTTGAGTTTTATGCGTTAAAAATCTATTTATAGATGTAATATTTGGATTTTTAACACCACAAATTTAAACTTTTCTTTATGCGTATATTTGAAGCTTTTTTATAATTGATATATATACTATATATATATAATATATATATTATATAATAATATATATTATATATATTAATTTTTTTAAAGTTTAAGTTTTAAGACGTCATATTGTATTTTTCTACCATCCCAAAATTCTAATTTTTTACTTACTTTTTAATTAATCAATGTTAATTTTGTTAGTAATTATCACTCATTATCTTTAGATGTTGAGGTTTGAATTCCAGCAAATCAATTTATTGCCGTTAACTCTCCATCCCAGCCAAATCATCCTTACATCTTCCCAATTTTTTATTTATTTAAATTTGAATTTGAAACATTTGGTGTACTTTAAATTTCTAAACGTTATATGAGTTGAATTGTCTATGTCCAGAAACCAGTGTATTTTCCTTTCTTTGTGAACATAATACATGCTATATTTCTCTTTTTGATTAAAGCCGTTTCAATCATGTCTTCTATATCTGGTAACTATAGCAGGAAGTATAGTGTAATCATGAAGTTGTTTTGACTAGCCCATTTTTTTCATAAGTTGGTTTATTTTTATATTGTCTTAAAATATATGCAATGCATTGAAAAGTTTATATATTTCATCTAAAAACGTTAATTTTCTTTAACTTCATTTTTGTTTATAATATTTGAGACCAAATGGAGTATTTAGCTAACCCAAATAAATTTATTTGTAAAAAATTAATAGAAACAAAATAATTTAAAATTTATTACTTGATTGATAATTTTGTTCATTATATTTAAAACTAAACTAAGACATGATAATAGGGGAACATGCTCCCCTTAAGTCATTAACAAAAGTTAACACTAGCAAGAACAGAGTCTTACATAATCGTAGAAAAATCTCCATCATGACCAAACAAAGCCAAAATGTTTGCACAAGAGTCTGTTTCACATAGGTATTTTCAAAAATTAATAAATAAATTATTAATAATTTTTAATAAATAGAAAATTTATTAGGAGAATTATACATTCCCAAATCTATTTTTTTTTTATATTTTTTAAAAATAAATAATACATTTCAACTGTTCTACAACAACATCAATAATTCATGTAAAATTTTTCATCTTTTAGTTGAAGAAGAAAATAGTATGTATACTACTACTCCAATAATTCATGTTAGCAATATGTTCACGACTTGATTTCTCAATTTATAACTAATATTTCTATGTGGCCAATGTGCTCACTTTTTGTCTTGTAATTTTTCAATTTATAATTAATATTTCTCTCATCTCTACCATCTTCGTTCGCCAACTTATTTGTAGTAAGAAGATTATTTAATTTATATTTTATCGGTTGATAGCAAAAGTTAAGACGAATGTTTTACTGTGATATTTTCTAGATTGAAAATTATCAATCCAAATAAATAATGATTCCGCTAAAAATTGAAAATTAAAACTTTTTTTGAGACTTTTTGGTATATGTGAAAAGTAAAATATTTTTTATAATATATTATTGAACCTTTATACCTTATAAAAGTTAGAGTAAAAAAATATTTTTTGACTAGATATAAAGCAAGGCTTTACGTGTCTCTCACTTAGGCCAGCTCTAAACCAACCTAGGAGGTGGATAATAGATATGATAAATCATACCGACAACATGAACATAATCGATTTTAAGAGTGATATGAGTTACATGCATATCTTTCGCCATACAAATGCCCAAGAGGATACCCCAAATTTTAGCAAGGAGGACATTTCTAGTTTCAAGCTTCTTGATAAAACCATTCAAGAAATGATCATCCTGATTTCTTATGAGATTGTCGCAAGTCGTAGACTTGCAAAAGTAGGAACCATTTGTATTAATCTTCACAAAATATGGTGGAGGCTTCATCCAGTGACTTGAACGCAAACGAGTTCCCTCCTTCTCATGTAAGACTAGTACCAAGCGTAGTTTCCCTTGAAAAGACCAACTTATTACGATCCTTTCAGAGAGTCCAACCGAAACCCCAAAGAACATAGCCCAGTTGATGTCGCTAGCCCCAATGTTACTTGTAGTAATGTTCCAGTCCAACCAAGAATGAGTACTTAAGTTAAATAATTTAGTCCAATTGTCTTATTTGGGCCAGCCACCATTTGTCAAGAAAACTTATAAATGTATGTCCAATTCAACATACAAAGACTTCTAAAACCTAGACCCCCTATTTCTTAGGCCTACAAATCTTCTCCCAAGAACCTAGATGACACTTGCGATGCTGATTTGTAGACCCTATATGAAATCCCTACAAAAAATTTCAGCCTCGTCATACACATAAACAAAGATATTTTCAGTTTGCATGACATAACCTAGGATGCAAGATAGAGATGGCTGAGCTAAAGTAATCTGACCTGCAAAAGAGAGATTATTAGTTTCCAACTAGATAAATTTGTACGCAATTTTTCATGAATAAAAGTATAAGAGTTTCAAGAAATTCTTTGATGAATCATAGGAGCACCCAAATAAAACTAGAGGTAGGGGCACCATTCTAGTTTTGTTGGCAATGGCAATGAAAATCGTAAAAAACTCATAAATAAAATGTACTATTTGTTTCTTACAAATAAATTAATTGTTTATATTGAAAAAGACATTACTAGTCTACTTAATACAACATCAATTATAGATGACTTTGAATATTTAAAGCGTTATCGAACTCAACTTATTTAAATAACTAATGGAAATTATTTTTTCTTTTGTGCTGCTTTAATTTAGATTTTAAATAAAAACAAATTATTGTGATTTTTTATTTTTTGTTTATTTCTTAATTTTCAGAAAATGATCAAGTTGCTTGGTGAGCTACTCTGGTCGTTGGGCGACCAACCCTAAAAGCTAACCAATTTGAATGTTGCTTTGTTTCAGAAACTGCAAAATTAGGATTCGATGTTGGCATACAAAAGGTAGACATGTACATTTATTAGGATATAATGGTTGTGGTTTCACACAAAAATAATATTTTTTAGCTCAAGTTAATTGACACAATTATTGAGTATTAAGGTCACATCAAAAAAGTTAAGAAAGAATTTACTTTATAATTGAATTTAGATATAGAAGAAAGGGATTTACCATATAAGTTCTAAAGATAAATTGTCTTATTGAATATTTTTATTTGGATTGATATTTTGTTGGAAGATGAAGATCTAAAGTTTTTTTTTTGAAGATGTGAACTATGACTTTGTTGCTTGATTGGAGTTTTATTTGTTGAAGGAAGTATAACTTTCTTTTGTTAAAAAAAATAACATTATTATTTATCCCATACCAAGAGTTTAATAAAAAAGAGTTGTTGGGACATATTATTCAATGGGAAACTTATTTATTTTGGGAACTTTTACAAACTAAAAAATATAACAAATATTTATTAACATGATCCTTATTTATTTTACGTGAGGAATATTGCTTATTGTTTAGAGAAAATTCAAAATAGTTTTTCTTTAAATTAAAAAAAAAGTTTATCAACGTTAGTTTCTATTATCTATTATAAAATTAAATAAACTAAAAAAAAAAATTTCATCTATGCTACATCCTCCAATATTTGCCAACTCACTAAAATTATGATATGACGCATTCCAAATTCATAATTCTGATGTGACGCATTCCAAATTAATTTTCTATTTAATTATCTTTTGTTTTTTCAATATATAATGCAAACTTTTTCACTTGCCCAAGTACAATTATTTCATACATTATATAATTTCAGATTTAATTTATCACTCAATGACTTATTAATACACTTAAAAAACTGTAATTACTCATAAAAATTTCATTTAAATAACTCATAAAAAAAATACAAACCATCCAATATCTTCAAATCATCACAACGCAAATTCAACTAAATACACACATCAAGATCTATATATGTCACATTATGTGTGACATAGACACTATTAGTTCACAGATACTTAAATAATATTGTTTTTTCTATTGTTAATTATTGTTCAAGATCATATATCAATATTATTACATACAAAATGAGTTTTTTTTTTCCTTTGTTGAATGTGTCTCCCATAACATTTTTTCTTTTTATAATTAAAAAAAACAAAACATATTTGAAACAAAAAAAAATGAATAATATTAAATATTTGGAAATGAAGAACTTCTAACTATTTCATTATTGAGTCGAAACTTTTTATGTCTTAAACATTCACAAACTTTTCTTACCTATAATTTTTTTCAACCACTCTTAAAGTTTCTTGACCGTGTCAAATAATTATTTGAACAATTCCAAGACACATAAGAATGAATTACTTTAATATTTTGAATTTAACAAACTATCACTCACAAATAAATATTATAATATATAACAAAAAACACAATACTATTTAGTGCATGCTTATATCGATAGTGAGATTGACAAAATTATAATGAACATATAAAATTGAAAAAAGTACATAAATTTATAAATATAATGTTTCAAAACTAATATAAATTATATAAAATGAAGAAATATTATACCTAAATGTATAACTTTAACAATAAAGAAATACATAACTATTTAGCAAATATATTATTAGAATAACCACTTCAATGAAATTAAAAAGCTTGAATAA
>PGTU02016355.1:0-16604 GCA_002896215.2 Cicer echinospermum | reverse complement strand
GTCGTGGTTGATTTGAGTTTTATGATTAAGTGATTGAATTTGAGTCCGTTGTGGTAATCTGGCGTTGAAAATCTAAGTGTTCTGTGTTTGATTGTTGTGTGAAAGTATGATGGTTATCGAGATCCCAATTGCCGTGGTAATTTTCGTGAAAATGTTAAGTGTTAATGTGTTTGATTGTTGTGTGTAAGTATGATGGTTATCGAGATCCCAATTGCCGTGTAATCGTGTAGGAATTGCTAAGTGTTAGGTTGTGAACTTGATTAGGAATGACTTGAAGTTAATCATGAATTTTTTGAAAAACAATCAGGGAAATCGATTTCCCAATCGATTGGATGAGTTGCAGGAAGTTCACCATTTTGACCTAATCGATTTGCCAATCGATTGTATAAATATATCTTTTCAAAATCTTTTAAGAAATCGATTTGGAATCGATTGCAGAGAGGCAGGAACTCAGCAAAACTGCCGAATAGTATCGATTTGGAAATCGATTTGGCACCCAGGGACTCATCAGAACTGATAAATCGACTTGAAATCGATTTGGTCATGCAAAAACCAGCAGAACTGACCAAATCGATTTGGCAATCGATTGGCTCAGCAAAGTCCTCATTTTTGAGTTTAGATAATCGATTGCTCAATTGATTTATCAATGCTTTGGTCAGTTATGTATTACTTGATGGTTGGAGAACTTCATTTTGAGTTCATTGTTAATTGGCAAGCATTATATGAACTTAGCATATGGAAAATCCTGTTAAGGTGCATGCTTATGTTGAAAAGTTTTTGAGCATTTAAAAACTTAATTGGCTATGTGTTAACTGTTATTTTTCTGGTTGGTGACCCTTTACAATTATTGTGGAATCTGGGCTTTGCCCTCAGATGAGAGTCAGGACGGTCTTACCGGTTCGTACCTAACGGACGGGAATGGAGATGGGAACGTTGACTGCAGTCACGTTAGGAGGATCTCACGGGGCGCGTGGAGATACTCAGGGTGTATAGCTTTTTGGTAGGATGATCAGAATTAAGATGATGTATAGGGACTAGGTGTCCTTCTGTTTGGATTGGAGTATTTTTAGTTTGGGAAAATGTATTTTTATACTATCCGATTGTCAGTTCGACTTCTTATGTGAATCGGTTCCATGTACCATTTTGGTTATGTAAATGTTTTGGATTTATAATTGGAGAAACCTTTCCGCTGCTTGTAAATTTTAATGACTCAGTTATTTAATCCAAGGCATTTCTTTATCTATTTTTCTGTTTTAGTTTAATTACTTTTTAAAAAGAAAATATACCCTCGCTTTGAAAAATGGGGTGTTACAACTAGTACCATTGGGAGAGGCAGAAGTCATCATGTCCTGAAGACTCTATTTATACGCATTGTATTGATGTTATTTTGAGTATTTTTATTTTGGGAATTCTCCACTCTGATAGTGACATGGGGGGGACGATATTCTGTACTACATTTGAAACATAAGTATGTGTACTTCAAAAAGGATTATTGTAGACCATAATTTAAAGTATACTTTATGTATTTTTTGTGTATTGGATTTTGGCTCGGAGGCTTTTTAAGCCAAAGTTATTAATATTTTGGAGTTTATATGATCAAAAAGATATTTTAATGCCGATTAGAATACTCCTCGTCGATGCTGAAATTATAATAAACTGCGGTGAATCCTTTACGAAGAATTTAGTGCGTTACCGGGTGGAATGAAAATTTTAACAAATATCTAGGATATTGTTGAGATATTTGTTAAAAGTAATTAATATATATATTAATATCTATATGTGTATTATTTGTTTGGGAGAAAAGACAAGGATATAAAAAGGAAAGAAAGAAAAGGAAAGAAAGGAAAACTAATGGGAGAAGAAAGACAAAGGAGAGAAAACAAAACATTTTCATCCTCTTCCTGCTGCTTGCGCAAAGCTTCTCCCTCCTTCCTCCATTTTTCTCGTTTGCTTCTTTGCTTCCTTTAAGTTCGAGAATGAGAAACTCAAGGCTAGTGGGTGAGAAAAGATCAAGTTCCAACTCCTTCCTCTTCTCGGATTCGAAAACGGAGTTTAGGGATTTCAAAACTGTCAAACGACAAACCATCCCGTTTCATCTAGATCTAAGCTTCGTTTCGCGAAGAGACAGAAGGGAAAGTTGCTCACTACCACGCATGATTCTAGGGAACATAACTTTGGAGGCGAGACGCTGCGCGAGCGGAGATTTTACCGGATTTACTCGCGGTACCGTAATCGAACGTGAAAGCTTAACGTGAAGGTAAGGGCCTCTTCCAATACTTTTAAGTTTGCATTTAGGGACTTATATTGTGGATTGTGTGGAAAAGCAATGTTTGTTAGGTTAGAGTGTTGATTTGGATGGAAAATGAAATCTAAGGGCTTTATGGGTAATCATCCTTAGAGTTAGGTTGGTTATATTGATGAATGGTTTCCGTGGAAAAATGGAATTTAAACTCAATTTATTGGTTAAAGATTTTGAAATAACGTGAGACCTGTTGTGTTTGAGTGTCATGATTGTGTTGATTTGGGTGTTATCGTATTTGACGTGTTCATCACTGATGATGTGTTGTGTGATGATGGATTCTGTGAGTGAATTATGATTGAAGTGGCGAGTATATTTGAACTTGTTTTCTGTGAAAATTTTGAAAACCATTAGAGTTAAACGAGTATTAAAAATGGGGAATCTTTAATACCAGCGGTTTACTTAATGTGCGTTTGAGAAAAATGTTTAAGTTAAACGAGTCTTAAGAATGCGGAATCTCTTAAGGTTCTGCGTTTACTTATGTGTTTTGGAAATCGTTTGAGTTAACATGAGCATTAAGATGGGGAATCCCTTAATGTCTTGATTTGCTTAATGTTTGTTTTGAAAAAATCAGTTATAGTTAAAAGCAGTATTAAGAATGGGAATCTCTTATATGTCTGGTTTGCTTAATTGTTTGTCGTGAGAACCGTTTAAGTTAAATGGATATTAAAAATGTGGAATCTTTTAATATCTGCTTTTGCTTAACGTTGTTGTGAATGGAGTCGGTATATGTTCATGCATTTTCATCCTTTTTGTAAATCGTGCAGACCCGTGACAGGTGGCACCTTGATAAATAGTACTTTGGCCTGTGATAGGCGGTACATTTATGATTTACGTTTTTGAAAACCGTGCAGACCCGTGATAGGTGGCACCTCGATAAACGATATGGGCCGTGATAGGCAGTACGTTTATGGTTTTCGTTTTTGAGTAAACTGTGCAGACCCGTGATAGGTGGCACCTTGGTAGATAGTACTTTAGCCTGTGATAGGCGGTACGACTACAATTTACATTCTTTTTAGTAAACCGTGCAGACCCGTGATAGGTGGCACCTCGGTAAACGATACGAGCCCGTGATAGGCAGTACGTTTATGGTTTACCCTTTTTAGTAAATCGTGCAGACCCGTGATAGGTGGCACCTCGGTAATTGGTACTTCGGCCTGCGATAGGCGGTACAATTATGATTTACGGCCCTTCGAGGAGGGTTTTGGTTTGGAATTCCGAGTCATGCATTTTTTGGCATATACGCATCTGCATTAGGGTGCCTGGCACGCGAGTCGTGGTTGATTTGAGTTTATGATTGATGTTTGATTTGAGTCGTAATGTGGTATTGCGATTGAAGGTGCTAATGTTATGTGTTGATATTTGTGTGTAAGTGTGATGATTGTAGGAAACTAATTCGAACCATTGCCGTGGTAATCGACGTTAGGAATTGCTAAGTGTTAGGTTGTGGACTTGAGTAGGAATGATTGAGTTAATTCAATGATTTTTTTTGAAAAAATGACAGGGAAATCGATTTCCCAATCGATTGGATGGGTCACAGGACCTTGGCCAAATTGACAAAATCGATTAGCCATCGATTTCGTAATCAGTTTTCAAAAAAATCCTTTAAGAATCAAATGCCCAATCGATTGGGCCTTAAGTCAGGGACTCATCCATATTCGACCAAATTCGATTTGGCTTTAAAACTGGGGCTCAGTATCACTATCGATTCCAATCGATGATTCAGCCCCAAGATTCTGTTTTCATCAAAATCTTCACCAATCGATTTCCTTATCGATTGGCTCAATGAAAAATCCCTCAGTTTTAGTTGTGTGATTGATTGCTCATGAATCTATCCATGTCTTGATTTGTAATGTTATAATTAGGGGGATTGAGAACCTCATTTTGCTTTCATTTTAATTGGCAATATATGTATTGGAAACTTATTCGCATATGGAATCCTGTTAAGGTGCATGCTTAGTTGAAGTCATTTTGAGCATTTAAAACTTAATGCTATGTGTTAACTGTTATTTTTTCGGTTGGTGACCCTTTCCAATTATTGTGGAATCTGGGCTTTGCCTCAGATGAGAGTCAGGACGGTCCTACCGGCTCATACCCTACGACGGGAATGGAGATGGAACGCTTGACTGCAGTCACGTTAGGAGGATCTCACGGGGCGCGTGGAGATCACTCAGGGTGTATAGCTTTTGGTAGGATGATCAGATTAGGATGATGTATACGGACTAGGCGTCCTTCTTTTTGGATTTGGAGTATTTTTAGTTTTGGACAATGTACTTATAAACTAATATTGTTAGTTGACATCTTATTTGATGGGTTCCATGTACCTTTTGTTGTTGTGTAAATGTTTTGGATTATAATTGGAGAAACTTTTTCCGCGTTGTAAATTAATAACGATCAATTATTTATCCAAAGGCATTTCCTCGTTATTTTCTCTGTTTTAGTTTAATTTCTTTTAAAAAAAAATATACCCTCGCTTTAAAAACGGGGTGTTCATTGTGGTATCAGAGCATAGGGTTGGTTTTCTTTGGGGGCTGTGGAACCTTGGTTATAGATTGTAGTGTGACCTATAAGTTGGGAGTTGTCATCTGATCATGTGTCTGTTTAAGGTGACTTGAGTTGTCAGTCCAATATAATTATTATGTGTTGTTATAGTCGATGAACGTTATTGGGAAGTTATTTTGAAAGTAGTGCTAAGACTCTACTTGATGATGGTTTTATAGGAAACCATGCCGCCAAGAAGGAATGACGCTGCGAGAGCCAACGCTAATAGGATGATCAAATGGCGGAGGGCTATGAATAACATGGCTGCTTCTGTTGCTGCACAGACTGCTGCCAAGACTCAACGGGATCTTGAAAAGAGGGGAAGAGAGATCCGTGTTGCAGAGTCAAGAGGGTTAGAAGACTTCCGTCGTTACAATCCTCCTAAGTTCAAGGGGGATGAGAATTCAGAGAAGGCGGATCAATGGATCCAAGAAGTGGAGAAGATCTTTGAAATGATAAACTGTCAGGCGGGAGTGAAGGTCAGCTATGCCACTTATATGCTGTTGGGGGATGCTGAGTACTGGTGGAAGAGTGCAAGGTTATTGATGGGAGCAGCCCACGAGGAGGTGAACTGGGAATCATTTAAAAGGAAGTTTTTTAGACAAATACTTCCCGATGAGTACCAGGACTAAACTGGGCGACGACTTTCTGAAACTTCACCAGGGGAGCATGACTGTGGGCGAGTATGCTGCTAAGTTTGAATCACTATCGAGACATTTCAGGTTCTTCCGTGAAGAAATTGAATGAACCATTCATGTGTCATCGTTTCCAAGACGGACTGAAGTATGAGATCAAGACTCCGTCTTACCCTTGGGAATTCAATGTTTCCAAGCCCTTGTGGAAAAGTGTAGGGAAGTCGAGGGATATGAAGAATAAGAGAGCTAGCCGAGGAAGAATTTTGGTACAGGAGGGCCTAGTCGGGTGAATTACCCAGAAACAAGGGGAAACAAGTTGCTAAACCCTATGATCGACCACAACTAACAACGGTGGGCAGAATCGCTCGGGGAACCAGAATTTCGGAGGAAAACTGGGACGAGTGGTCCGATGTTTCCGTTGTGGGGAAGAGGGACATTATGCTAACGCTTGTACCCCTAACACTCTCACCTGCTACACTTGTCAGAAGCCAGGACACATGGCGAAGGATTGCACGGCTCCAAAGGTGGAAACCAGTTGTGAATGTTAACTAGAGCTACCCGTACCTTACTGCTAGAGGACGCATTTATTGTGTGAGTGCTGAAGACGGGGAATCCATTTGGTAATTGATTCAACGTGACTGTGAGATTGCAGGTAACACTCTAACTGCACTCTTTGATTCTAGGGGCAACCCATTCCTTCATTGCTATGGATTGGCGTGAATCGCTTGAATTATCTGTGTCTGCTCTAACCTTTTGATTTGGTTGTTTCCACACCTGCTAACTTTGACAGTAAACTATGCATGTTTACATTGTCAAATGACTATTCAGAATAGGGATTTCTTGTTAATTTAATTTGTTTACCGCTACAATCACTCGAGGTCATCCTCGGTATGGATTGGATGTCTTACCATTATGTAATCTTTGGATTGTGCTCGTAAGTTGGTTCTTTTCCCCGAACCAGGAATTGTTAAGTATTTAGCTGCTAACAAACTCCGAGTGTCGGCTAAGTGAAGGGACTCATGAGTTTTTGTCGCTGGCTAATGTGGAGGCAAAGAAGAATGTGAACATAAGAGATGTGGATGCTTGTCAATGAGTATCGGGATGTGTTTCGACGACGGAAATCCCAGGATTGCCACCGGTAAGAGAAGTGGAATTCTTCATGGATTGCACCCAGGAACGGGACCTATTTCAATGGCACCTTATCGAATGTCGCCATTTGAATTAAATGAGCTCAAAAGCCAAATTGAAGACTTGTTGGAGAAGAAATTCATCAGACCAAGTGTATCACCATGGGGAGCTCCAGTTTGCTAGTTAAGAAGAAGGACGGAAGCTCGCGCCTATGTGTGGATTATAGACAGCTTAATAAGGCAACTATTAAGAATCGTTTATCCTTTACCACGAATCGATGATTTGATGGATCAATTGAGAGGAGCCGCGATATTTTTCGAAGATTGACTGAAGTCGGGTTACCATCAAATTCGAGTAAGGGAAGGAGACATTCAGAAAACAGCTTTCAGAACCCGCTATGGACATTATGAATACCTGGTTATGCCGTTTGGAGTTACCAATGCACCGGCAATTTCATGGACTACATGAACAGAATCTTTTAATTCATTCCTTGATAAATTCGTTGTGGTGTTCATTGATGATATATTGATTTATTCAAGGACTGAAGAGGAGCATGGAGAACATTTACGACAAGTTCTTGAGATTTTACGCGAGAAGCGATTGTATGCCAATCTGTCGAAGTGTGAATTTTGGCTAGAGAAAGTGAATTTCTTGGGACATGTGATAACCAAGGAAGGAATCGTTGTAGATCCGGCTAAGATTGAGGCGGTTCTTGCTTGGAAACAGCCTAGACTGTCATTGACATACGGAGTTTGTAGACTGCAGGGTACTACAGGAGGTTTATCGAAGGTTTTGCTAAGATTGTGGCTCCACTGACACAACTTACTAGAAAAGATCAACCGTTCGCATGGACGGAGAAGTGTGAAGAAACTTCCAGTTACTAAAGGGAAAATTGACGACCTCACCTGCATTGGTATTACCCGCAATCAGAAGAACCCTATGAAGTTTATTGTGATGCATCTCACCAAGGGTTAGGATGTGTTCTGATGCAACACAAGAAAGATGTGGCTTATGCCTCGAGACAATTGAAGATTCATGAGAGAAACTATCATACCCATGATTTGGAGCTTGCCGCAGTTGTTTTGCATTGAAGATCTGGAGGCACTATTTATATGGGTGCACGTTCACCGTGTTCAGTGACCATAAAAAGTTTGAAATATTTGTTTGATCAGAAGGAGTTGAACATTCGCCAGAGACGATGGATGGAGACTCTCTCAAGGATTTTGATTTCACACTGCAGTACCACCCTGGGAAGGCCAATGTAGTGGCTGATGCGTTGAGCAGAAGAAGTGTATTGGTGTCTCAATAATGATGGCTAGACAACAAGAGGTTGTGGGAAGCTTTTAGAGACTTGCACTTGAACGTAGAGTTTTGCACCGGGAATTTTGAAATTCGAATGATAAGATCTCGAGTGACTACTTGAGGACATTGCAAATTCTCAAGATGACGTCTTAATTCAGAGAAGAGGAATCTAATAGTGCAAGGAAGACGACTGAGTTCAAGATTGGGGCAGATAAATATTTTGCGGTGTAATGGTAGATTTGTGTACCAGAAATTACAGATATGCGGAAAACGATTTTAGAAGAGGCGCATAAGAGTAAGCTGAGTATTCATCCTGGAGCAACAAAGATGTATCAGGATTTGAGGCAGAATTATTGGTGGCCAGGAATGAAAGAACATGTGGCGAATATGTATCCACTGGTCTAACTTGTCAGAAAGCGAAGGTGGAACATCAGCGACCTGCTGGGATGTGCAACCTTTAGATATACCTGAATGGAAGTGGACAGCATTTCCATGGACTTTATAACCGGATTGCCAAAGACGAGGAAGAAAGATGATTCTATATGGGTGATAGTGGACGACGACTAAATCTGCTCACTTTTTGCCGGTATGAAGGACCACCTATAAGGTAGATCAGCTAACAGAGATTTACATTGCTGAAATTGTGAGTTACACGGGGTACCATCGAGTATTTGTATCAGACCGTGATCCGAAGTTCACATCACATTTTTGGGGAGCATTGCACGAAAGCATTGGGAACGAAGCTACGATTGAGTTCAGCTTACCATCCATAAATGGAACGGGCAGACTGAAAGGATGAATCAGTCCTTGGAAGATCTGTTGAGAGCATGTGTATTAGATGATAGGGAAGCTGTGATGATGTACTTCCGTTGATTGAATTCACTTACAACAATAGTTTCCACGCAAGTATTGGAATGGCACCATATGAGGCTTTATATGGGCGCAAGTGTCAAACACCCTTGTGTTGGTATAAAGACGGCGAGAATATGATTGTCGGACCAGAGATGGTGCAACAGACTACGGCTAAAGTAAGGAAGGTCAAGGAGAAAATGAAGACTTACAAGATCGTCAGAAGAGTTACGCGGAACAAGCGTCGCAGACTTTTGGAATTCGAACAGGGTGATCATGTATTTCTGAGAGTCACACGCCTACTACTGGAGTAGGTAGAGCCTTGAAATCGAGAAGTTGACTCTGAAATTCATTGGACCATATCAGATTCTGCACGAATTGGGCCGGTTGCTTATCGGATTGCATTACCTCCGATACTGTCCAATATTCATGACGTGTTTCATGTGTCACAGTTGAGGAAATATCTCGCAGATCCATCTCACGTGATCGAACCAGACACAATCCAGCTAAAGATAAACCTGTCGTTCGAAGTACCACCCGTGAGAATTGATGACAGGGAGATTAAGCGTTGAGGACCAAGGATGTTTCGTTGGTCAAGGTGATTTGGAACCCAATTACTGGAGATGCGACTTGGGAATTGGAGAGCAAGATGAGGAACAACACCCAGAGTTATTTATCGACGTATAGTTTCGAGGACGAAACTAATTTTAGGGGGTAGTAGTGTAAGACCCATAATTTTAAAGTACCTTTATGTACTATATGTATATTTGGATTTTGGCTCGGAGGCTTTTTAGCCAAAGTTAATAATATTTTGGGGTTTTTATAGATCATCAAAAGATATTTTAATGCCGATTAAAATTTCTCGTCGATAATAAATTGAAATTTAACTGCGGTGAATCTTTACGGAGAATTTAATGCGTTTCGGGTGTGAAATGGTAATTTAAACAAATATCTAGATATTTGAGATATTTGTTAAGTTATGTTTATTATATATTTATGTGTTTGTTTGGAGGGAAAAAGAAAGGAAACTAGAAGGAAGGAAAAGGAAAAGAAAAGAGTATATAAAGGAAGGAAGGAAAAGGAAGAAGGAAAAACAAATGGAAAGAAAAAGAAAGGAAGGAAAATCATCAAAACTCCATCTTCTTCCTCTCTGCTACCCGCGAAGCTTCTCCTCCTTCCTCCCATTAGTTGTTCATTTTTGCTTCCTTGCTTTCCTTTGAATTTGAAAATAGAAACCCAAGGATTAGTGAGTAAGAGAGCAAGGTTTTCTCAGCTTCATACTCCCTCTTTGATTCGAAAACGAAAGTAGAACGGTATTTGAGATTCAAACACAAACCTCCGTTTCACCTAGATCTATACGTCGTTTCAAGAATGATAGAAGGGAAGGTTGCTCACCTCCGTGCTACGGCGCTAGTGGACCAGTTTTGGAAGCGGTGTTGCGAGCGGAAAATTACCGATTTTACTCACGGTACGGAAACGCACGTTTGAGCTAACGTTAAGGTAAAGGCTCCTTCCAAATTTCTAGTTGCATTAGGGACTTATCCGTGGTTGTGTGGGAAAGGAATTTGTTAGGTTTTAATGTATCGATTTGGGGGAAAAACGAATCTAATGCGTTTATGGTAAACCTTAGAGTTAGGTTTTGTTTATATTGATGAATGTTTCGTGGTAAATGAATTTGAAGTTATTTGTGTATGAATATGTGTAAATGAAGTCTGATGTATTTGGGTGTCATGTTGCGTTGATTTGTGTTCGTCGTATTTGGCGTATTCATACTTGATGGTTGTTGATTGATGTGTTTGGTGTGATTATGGATTGAATGTGGGAGTATATTTGAACTTGTTTTCTGTGAATTTGAAAACCATTAGAGTTAAACGAGTATTAAAAATGGGAATCTTTTAATACCGCGCGTTTACTTAATGTGCGTTTGAGAAAAAATGTTTAAGTAAACGAGTCTTAAGAATGGGGAATCTCTTAAGGTCTGCGTTTACTTAATGTGTTTTGGAAAATCGTTGATTAAATGAGCATTAAGAATGAGGAATCTCTTAATGTTGATTGCTTAATGTTTGTTTTGAAAAAATCAGTTAAGTTAAAAGAGTATTAAGAATGGGGAAATTCTTAATATGTCTGTTTGCTTAATGTTTGTCGTGAGAACCGTTTAAGTTAAAATGGTATTAGAAATGTGGAATCTTTTAATATCTGCATTGCTTACCCTTTGTTGTGAATGGAGTCGGTATATGTTCATGCATTTTCATCCTTTTTGTAAATCGTGCAGGACCCGTGATAGGTGGCACCTTGATAAATAGGTACTTTGGCCTGTGATAGGCGGTACATTATGATATACGTTTTTGAAAACCGTGCAGACCCGTGATAGGTGCACTCGATAAACGATACGGGAGCCCGTGATAGCAGTACGTTTATGGTTTTTTCGTTTTTGGGTAAATTGTGCAGACCGTGATAGTGGCACCTTGGTAGATAGTACTTTGGCCTGTGATAGGCGGTACGACTACAATTTACATTCTTTTAGTAAACCGTGCAGACCCGTGATAGGTGGCACCTCGGTAAACGATACGGCCCGTGATAGGCAGTACGTTTATGGTTTACGCTTTTTTAGTAAATCGTGCAGACCCGTGATAGGTGGCACCTCGGTAATTGGTACTTCGGCTGCGATAGGCGGTACAATTATGATTTACGGCCCTTCAAGGAGGGTTTTGGTTGGAATTCCGAGTCCATGCATTTTGCATATACGATTGCATTAGGTGCCTGGCACGCGAGTCGTGGTTGATTGAGTATATGATTGAGTGATTTGAATTTGAGTCGTTGTGGTAATTGCGTTGAAGGTGCTAAGTGTTATGTGTAGATTATTGTGTGTAAGTGTGATGTTGTAGAAACTAATTCGAAACCCAATTTTCCATGGTAATCGCGTAGAATTGCTAAGTGTTATTTGGACTTGAGTAGGAATGACTTGAGTTAATTCATGATTTTTTTGGAAAAATGACCAGGGAAATCGATTTCCCAATCGATTGGATGGGTAAACAGGGACTTGGCCAAATTGACAAAATCGATTAGCCAATCGATTCGTAATCAGTTTCAAAAAAAATCCTTTAAGAAATCAAATTGCCCAATCGATTGGCCTTAAGTCAGGACTCATCCATATCGACCAAATCGATTTGGAAATCGATTGGCTTAAACCTGGGCTCAGTACTCACTCAATCGTTTCCCAATCGATTGATTTCAGGCAAGATTCTGTTTCATCAAAATCTTCTTCACCCAATCGATTGCCTAATCGATTGGCTCAATGAAAATCCTCAGTTAGTTGTGTGATTGATTGAATCATGAATCTATCCATGGTCTTGATTTGTTATGTATAATTAGGGATGAGACCTCATTTTGCTTTCATTTTTAATTGGCAAATATATTGTATTGAACTTTTCGCATATTGAAATCCTGTTAAAGTGCAGCTTAGTTGAAAAGTCATTTGAGCATTTAAAAAACTAATTGCTATGTGTTAACTGTTATTTTTCGGTTGGTGACCCTTTACAATTATTGTGGAAATCTGGGCTTTGCCCTCAGATGAGAGTCAGGGACGGTCCTACTACGGGCTCGTACCCTACGGACGGGAATGGAGATGGGAACGCTTGACTGCAGAACCACGTTAGGAGGATCTCAGGGGGCGCGTGGAGATCACTTAAGGGTGTATAGTTTTTGGCGATTATGATCAGATTAGGAGATGTATAGGGACTAGGCGTCTTCTTTTGGATTGGAGTATTTTTAGTTTTGGAAACTGTACTTATACTAATACTTGTCAGTTTGACATCTTATTTGAATGGTTCCATGTACCATTTGTTGTTGTGTAATGTTTTGGATTTATAATTTGGAGAAAATTTTCCGCTGCTTGTAAATAATAAGACTCAATTATTTATTCCAAAGGCATTTCCTCGTTTATTCTCTGTTTTAGTTTAATTTCTTTTAAAAAAAAAAAAATACCTCTGTTTGAAAACGGGGTGTTACATTGTGGACAGAGCATAGGTTTGGTTTTCTTTGGGGGCTGTGGTAACCTGGTTATACGATTGTAGGTCACCATAAGTTGGGAGTTGTCATCTGATCATGTGTCGGTTTAGGTGACTTGAGTTTCAAGTCCAATATAATATTATGTGTTGTTATAGTCCCGAACGTTGTTTGGAGTTATTTGAAGTAGTGTTTAAGACTCTACTTGATGATGGTTTTTAATAGGAAACCATGCCGCCAAGAAGGAATGACGCCCCGAGAGCCAACGCTAATAGGAATGATCAAATGCGGAGGCTATGAATAACATGGCTGCTTCTGTTGCTGCACCAGACTGCTGCCAAGACTCAACGGGGTCTTGAAAGAGGGGAAGTGAGATCCGTTTGCAGAGTCAAGAGGTTAGGAAGACTTCGTCGTTACATCTCCTAAGTTCAAGGGGGATGAGAATTCAGAGAAGGCGGATCAATGGATCCAAGAAGTGGAGAAGATCTTTGAAATGATAAACTGTCAGGCGGGAGTGAAGGTCAGGCTATGCCACTTTATATGCTGTTGGGGGATGCTGAGTACCGGTGAGGAGTGGCAGGTTATTGATGGGAGCAGCCACGAGGAAGGTGAAACTGGAATCATTAAAAGGAAGTTTTTAGACAAATACTTTCCCGATGAGTACCAGGACTAAACTGGGCGCACGATTTTCTGAAACTTCACCAGGGGAGCATGACTGTGGGGAATATGCTGCTAATGTATTGACATATCGTGATAGGCGTTCAGGTTCTGTCCGTTAGAGGAGAATGATGACATTCTGTGCCATTCGTTTTTTCAAGCCATGACGGTCACTCCAATAGGTGTGGAGATCAGAGTGTTGACGTCTTACCCTTGGGAATTAATGAAAGTATTTCAACAAGCATGTTAAGTAGGAAAATGTGGTAGGAAGGTGGAGGAATGAGAATAAGAGAGCTAGCCGAGGAAGTTGAAATTTTTATATAGTCAGAGGCCCATCAGGATTGAATTACCAGAACAACTAAAGAAATCAGTTCACTAAAACCTACTATGAGCAGACCACAGAGTTCCACTTAAACAACGGTGAGTGTAGGTTCAAAATTAGAATCTTCGAGTCACGTAACCCCTGGGACGAGATGGTCGATAGGGCTTTGAGAAATTTCGGTGGGCTAAGAGGTGACATGCTTATGTTTCCGCTTGGGGGAAAGTAACCTACTTCTGTGCATTGTACACTATCTCCAACCTTCTACACTTGTCAGAATCCAGGACACATGGCGAAGGGTTGCAACGGCTCAAATGGTGTGGAACTATTTGATATGATAGCTAAGCTACCCGTCTACTGCTAGAGACGCATTTATTGTGTGAGTGCTGAAGAGGGAATCCATTTGGAATCTATTCAACGTGATCTGTGAGATTGCAGGTAACACTCTAACTGCACTCTTTGATTCAGGGGCAACCCATTCCTTCATTGCTATGGATTGCGTGAAATCGCTTGAAGTTATTTTGTGTCTGCTCTACCTTTTGATTGGTTGTTGTCCACACCTGCTAAAACTTTGACAGAAATTCAGCATGTTACAATTGTCAAATGACTACAGAATAGGATTTCTTGGTTAATTTAATTGTTTACCGCTACAATCACTCGAGGTCATCCTCAGTATGGATTGGATGTCTTACCATTATGTAATCTTGGATTGTGCTCGTAAATTGGTTCTTTTTCCCCGAACCAGGAATTTAAGTATTTAGCTGCTAACCAAACTCCGTGGTGTCGCTAAGTGAAGGGACTCAATGAGTTATTTGTCGCTGGCTAAGAGTGGAGCAAAGAAGAATATGAAAAATAGAGATGTGATGCTTGTCAATGTGTATCGGGATGTGTTCCGAGGAAATCCCCAGGATTGCCCACCGTAAGAGAAGTGAATTCTCATGGATTTGCACCCAGGAACGGGACCTATTTCAATGGCACCTTATGAAATTCGCCATTGAATTAAATGAGCTCAAAGCAAATTGAAGACTTGTGGAGAAGAAATTCATCAGACAAGTGTATCACCATGGGGAGCTCCATTTTGCTAGTTTAAGAAGAAGGACGAACTCGCGTCTATGTGTGGATTATAGACAGCTTAATAAGGCAACTATTAAGAATCGTTATCCTTTACCACGAACGATGATTTGATGGATCAATGAGAGGAACCGCGATTTTCGAAGATTGACTTGAAGTCGGGTTACTATCAAATTCGAGTAAAGGGAAGGAACATTTAGAAAACTGCTTTCAGAACCGCTATGGACATTATGAATACCTGGTTATGCCGTTTGGAGTTACCAATGCACGCGCAATTTTCATGGACACATGAACAGAAATCTTTAATTCATTCCTTGAAAATTCGTTGTGGTGTTCATTGATGATATATGATTTATTCAAGGACTGAAGAGGAGCATGGGAACATTTAGACAAGTTCTTGAGATTTTACGCGAGAAGCGATTGTATGCCAATCTGTCGAAGTGTGAATTTGGCTAGAGAAAGTGAATTTCTGGGACATGTGATAACCAAGGAAGAATCGTTGTAGATACCGGCTAAGATTGAGGCGGTTCTTGCTTGGAAACAGCCTCAGACTGTCACTGACATACGGAGTTTGTAGGACTGGCAGGGTACTACAGGAGGTTATCAAGGTTGCTAAGATTGTGGCTCCACTGACACAACTTACTAGAAAAGATCACCGTTCGCGATGACGGAGAAGTGTGAAGAAAACTTCCAGTTACTAAAGAGAAAATTGACGACCTCACCTGTATTGGTATTGTACGCAATCAGAAGAACCTATGAAGTTATTGTGATGCATCTCACCAAAGGTTGGATGTGTTCTGATGCAACACAAGAAAGCTGTGGCTTATGCCTCGAGACAATTGAAGATTCATGAGAGAAACTATCCTACCATGATTTGGAGCTTGCCGCAGTTGTTTTTTGCATTGAAGATCTGGAGGCACTATTTATATGGGGGCACGTTCACACGTGTTCAGTGACCATAAAAGTTTGAAATATTTGTTTGATCAGAAGGAGTTGAACATGCGCCAGAGACGATGGATGGAGACTCTCAAGGATTTTTGATTTCACACTGCAGTACCACCTGGGAAGGCCATGTAGTGCTGATGCGTTGAGCAAAGAAGTGTATCGGTGTAACTTCAATAATGATGGCTAGACAACAAGAGTTGTGGAAGCTTTTAGAGACTTGCACTTGAACGTAAAGTTTGCACCGGGAATTTTGAAATTGGGATGAATTAAGATCTCGAGTGGACTACTTGAAGACATTGCAATTCTCAAGATGACGTCTTAATTCAAGAAAGAGGAATCTAATAGTGCAGGGAAGACGACTGAGTTCAAAGATTGAGGGCAGATAATATTTTGCGGTGTAATGGTTAGGATTGTGTGTAACCAGAATTACAGATATGCGGAAAACGATTTTAGAAGAGGCGCATAAGAGTAAGCTGAGTATTCATCTGGAGCAACAAAGATGTATCAGGATTTGAGGCAGAATTATTGTGGCCAGGAATGAAGAAACATGTGGCGGAATATGTATCCACTTGTCTAACTTGTCAGTAAAGCGAAGGTGGAACATCAGCGACCTGCTGGAATGTTGCAACTTTAGATATACTGAATGGAAGTGGGACATCGCATTTCCATGACTTTATAACCGGATTGCCAAGACGAGGAAGAAGAATGATTCTATATGGGTGATAGTGGGCCGCTGACTAAATCTGCTCACTTTTTGCCGGTAAGGACCACCTACTATAAGGTAGATCAGCTAACAGAGATTTACATTGCTGAAATTGTGAGGTTACACGGGGTATCATCGAGCATTGTATCA
>PGTU02016348.1:0-16137 GCA_002896215.2 Cicer echinospermum | reverse complement strand
CTGGTTTATTCAGTCCAATTAGAGTGTTTTTATCCAATCTTAGTGCATCCAATATGGGGTGTTTGTATCATTAGAGATGAACATTTAGGTCATGTTTCGACTCCCTATAACATTTTTCTTATCTTGTCCATTAGGGGTTTTTTAACGCAATCTTGTGTCATGCAATAAGTCATATTGTGTTATTGGGTTAACAATTTAGGTCATTTCGTCACCCTAGCTTATTCTTGTCCAATTATGGGTTTTTACTATTCTAGTTGCATCCAATAGGTGTGTTTTGTGTTATTGGACTAACATTTAGGTCATTTTCGTCCTTCTACACTTATTCTTTCCAATTAGCCGGTTTTAACCAATCTTGTGCATCATAGATTTGTGTTTCATTGGATGAACATTTAGTGCATTTTCTCCTCTCCTAGCTGCTATTCTTGTCAATTAGGGTTTTAACCAATCTTCTGCATCAATAGTCATTTGTGTCATTGATTAACATTTCAGCTCATTTTCGTCTCCTAGCCCCTCCTTTTTTGTTTTATCCAATTAGGTTTTTAAACCAAATTCTTGATGCATCCAATATGTGTCTTGTGTCATTGCGATAAACAATACGGTCATTCGTCCTCCCTAGGTTTATTCTGATCCAATTAGGGCTATTAACCAATCTTGTGCATCCTATAGGTGTGTTTTAGTCCATTGATGAACATTTTAAGCGTCAATTTTCCGTCCTTCCCTTAGGCTTATTCCTTGTCAATTAAGAGGTTTTTAACCAATTTTGTGCATCAATAGTCATTGTGTCTCATTATACATTTAGGTCATTTTCGTCCTCCTAGTTCTATTCCAGTCCAATTAGGTTTTACCAATTCTTGTGACAAAGAGGTTCTATTGTGGCATTGGATGAACATTAGGTCTTTTCGTCCTCCTAGCTTATTCTCGTCCAATAGGTTCTTTACCAATTTTGTGCTCCAGATAAGTTCATTGTGTCATTCGGATACATTTGGTCAATTTCGTCCCACCAATTTATTCTTGTTCCAATTAAGGTTTTACCAATTTTTGCATGCCAATAGTTCATTTGCTTTCCTTGGATTAACATTTAAGTCTTTTCGTCCTCCCTAGTTATTCTAGTCCAATTACGCGTTTTTAACCAAATGGCACGAGTGTTTTGTGTCATTTATGATACATGTAGGGTCTTTTACGTCCTCCTTAGCTTATATGCTCCAAGTTACGCGGTTTTTTAACCAATCCTTGGACATGCAATAGTTCATTTGTCTGCATTAGTGATGAACTATTTAGGTCGATTTTCGTCATCCCTAGCCGGTTTACTTCTTTCCAATAGGCTTTTTAACCAATCTTGGCATGCAAATAAGTTCATTGTGGTCATTGATTACATTTAGTCCTTTTCGTCACTCCCTTAGTTTGTAATTATTTTTAACTATTTGTTGGTATCCTTGACTCGCAATAAGCAGAAAGAATAATCAGTTTCACGTTACCCTGTTAAATTATCAGCATCAGTGCAACAACAACAGCGGAAATTAAATTTTGAGCATCAAGTTAGCAATTATTAGAAAATTAAAGAGAGAGAGTTAAGAGAGAAAACACAGAATTTATCCTGGTTTCGCGTGTTCTCACAACCTACGTCGCAGTCCTTGAAAATCAATACGCGATTTCAGAATTTTCTTCTACTCTTCAATAGAAAGAATCAAATTACAAAGATTTTCCAGTTCCTCCTACCTATCCTAATGATTCCATGCAAACCTCCTTAGACTACTCACTAGCTA
Organism: Cicer echinospermum; assembly: GCA_002896215.2. Lineage (NCBI taxonomy): Eukaryota > Viridiplantae > Streptophyta > Magnoliopsida > Fabales > Fabaceae > Cicer > Cicer echinospermum. The sequence continues at coordinate 14,374 of PGTU02016348.1, read as the reverse complement.
CAAAGATTAAGTGGCGACTGTCTCTTGCACCTCATACCAAAATAGCAACTTTCTAGCTGCTTCTATCCTGATCCTTTGTAAGACATCTCAGTCACTTACACAAATCAAAGCTGCGACTCTTTCTTCTTGTTGAGCCCTCCAACCCCAAAAAGTAGCACTTCAGCAGTCTTTCTTGCTGATTTAAGTTCATTTGCTTCAAAGATTATTACAGAAGAATAAAAGATTGTAAACAAAAAGCGCTCCCTTCAATCTTTAGAAATGTTGCTCTCGCAACAAACTGATACTATTGCAGCCTTGTTCTTCGAGCCCAACATTATCATTTCTTCTTAGATTGTCCCCCAACAACACTGTATTGCAGATCGTGTAATCACAATTATGAAGTTGTATTGTTGTTATGACCATAACGCTTGGTACATTAAATTATGAAAGTTAGAAATTTAATGTAGAAAATAGTCTATTAGAAATAAAGATGAAGATACATCTTATATAGCTTTCTGAAAAACCACTACCAAAATCGACTTTCCCAATCGATATTATTAATGTAAAAATATAATGGGCTAATCGATAGTTTGCAATCGAATTACCGATACTTGGTTTCTTTAATCTGAACTTGATACAGAGTTGCCTTAGTTCGATTTACCAATCATTTCTTTAAAAACAACACTTTTCAGTAACATGTCCAGCACTTGCTCATAAATCGATTTCCTAATCAATTTCTGGAACGTTTCAATAAAATTACTTTCAATTCAACACCATTTCAACTCGTCGATTATAACCGAAGTTTATTGGTCACAATCTAATTCGTATTTGTCAAATTTATTCATCGATTGCACGTGTTTTTCAAAACATGTCGGTTTAGATCAATGCATTTGCATATCGATTGGATTTCAAAACAGTGACGCTATATGTTTTGATGTCAATCGATTTGCGTCAATCGATGTTATCAAAAAAAGTGACTCACGTATTTGCATAGTTCAATCGACTTGTTCAATCGCTTTGCGTGCATGTTCCTGAAAATGGTTTACCTTGGTGTTTTAGTTCAATCGATTTCCCAATCGATTGCCAACCAAACTATAAGCAAAATTGAAAGTGTTAAACAAGTTGATTGTCATCATTGGTATTTTCACATGAGCGTCATTTTCAATGATATCTTTATCAATCATTGCCAATCATTCCCAGCATTGAGCTGCCCACTGCTGCACTCATTCAAGTCGATTTCCCAATCGTTATGGTTACCATCAGGTTTTGATTTGTGAAATGTTCAAATCGATTTACAATCGATTTCTCCAAAGTCATGGGCTATCTGACTTGTGCATTTTTTCATTGTTTAATTGATATCCCTTAAAATTCCCCGGAAAAAAATTTTTGCCCCTTTTAAAAAATCCGGGATTGTACATTTCCAACACTTAAGATTTCTTACAAACCTTGTTATGACGATCGATTGCCCATCGATTTCATAGTCGGAATTCACTTTTGTTTGATTTCTTGTGTTGCCAAGCAATTTGATACTAAGTGTGGTGGTGATGTGTGTGATTGAATTGGTGTTCCTGAAATTTTTTGCTCATTGAAATTATTAGATTTACATATTAGTATGAATATGTTGAAAATTGTGAATTATGTCAAAATTAGGAATCAAAGGATCAAAAATCCAACAATCTCCCCCTTTTTTGGCATAGATTGACAATTCATACAATTGTAACTTGAGCATATCAAACCATTTCATAATCATACCAAAAAGAATCAATTTTATAGCATTAAATATGTACCAATTCAGAGCATCAGAGCAATGTGTCAATAACATGAGTATTATTACATTTATTAAGTACACGAGCAAAAAATAACAACATCAGAACATCAGATTCTCCCCTTAATATGCAACAACATCAGAGCTCCCCTTAATAATACAAACAAACATAGCATATTATCAAGTTAACAAGTTATAATTTTTCTCCCCTTTGTCAATTAAGGCATAAAAGGCAGAAAACAATTCTCCTATGTTAAAGAAACATAAGCCCCCCATCAAGGAAATGAAATCAATATAACTTGTATTATTCAGATTAAAAAATTAAGAGCAATTACTGAGGCATTAACATGAGTTAAAGATAATGAGATGTAAACAACATGTGCAATGCATCAGATTATCAAACAGATTTATGCAGACAGATGTAGTATGTGCAATATTTATATGACGACAATTAATAATTTGCTCATACATATATTTTATTAATAATACATACAGGCAAAGCAAAAAAAATATGAGATAAGTCACAATATAGTTGAACTTGAACCTAATCTAATCCTCACACTACAGTGGGCCTTCGCGCTTTCGATCACACTATCATCTCAGGAGGGTAGTGTAGCGTAGAAGACCGGGATTTTGCTGCTGTAAGGCATAACTTTCACTCAGAGACGGGCATTGTGCCTCCTCACTAGGCGTACTCAAGGATGCTATCTTTCGCTCAGTAGAAGACCAGAATAGGCATATTGGTCGAGAACAAGCAACCCGAATAACTGAGGAAATCCAACAGAGCGACAGATTCCTCGGCTCGTTGAGTTCCTAGACATACGGGTTGCGTTTCGTCGACCATATGCGTAATCTGTCGACCGGGATGTGGTCATCAAGGAGACACATGCTAGCTTAGGAGTGATAATTGAGAATCTTAGATTGCGCTTACCTGTTGCAGCAACATCCTGAACAACTGATTTGCGACGGGGGATTGTTTGGTACTCACGTCATCTAGCTCAAATCGTCACGCTTCTCATCTCGGATTGATAGTGCACAAGTTGATAACCCTACGCCCAACTTTTAATAGGAGAGATTTTAGAGTGGCGCGTTGGTTCCATCTGACTGCCTATATAATCTCCATTACTAGTTGTTTGAGAGAACAAAATAGCAGTGAGTCCTCACGGGCTGCTTTAGATTCATGTTGGCTTTGTGGAGGAGTTGTGTGTTGCAACATTTGCGTCATGCTGTGTTTGTCTAGTGTTCCTCAATACATTTATCTTACTTTCTCTTAGTATTTTCTATACTGAATACATAGCAATCAGTGCTATTAGAGGTCACGACCCGAAGATGAGGTAGTTTTTGCTTAGATTACTTCTAATATCATATAAACGTAGGTTATCGCCATCATAGTAAATGTACTTGATGGCACATCCATTTGCTAACCCTACACTGCTGGTGATGCAATTATCTGTTTGATTTGTAATCTGATGCAATACATTGATTGCTGCTACAATGCTTTGGTGTTGAAGTCTTCAAACATATGTGTCCCTCTATGACACAAATTCCACTTTATCCAATCGTCCATCTTGTAAGTCTCCTTGGAACAATGCCCCCATCATGATACAATTAAATTATTGACTCCAGGAGCAAATTTTTCTTGAATCAACCGTCTTTAATGCTGATATTATTCCACTAGTTGAATATGCAGTTGGTCTATTACAAGCATTTCTCTGTCTAATGTTGACCTTATTAAGCTTATCGATAGCATTGGCCCGTTGCTGTAACACTATGTCAGGGGACTGAACTTGTCATATTTGCTGTGCACATCTGTTAGTATAATGTTTTTCCGACAGAAACACCTTCTTAATCCATGACAATAATGTGTGTGCAGCAGAGTAGTAGCACCTGTTATACCAGCGTATGCGTTTCAAGCACTTTGCGATCTATTGCATTGCACTTGTCTGCTATCTAGGATAACTTTGTAGCCGTCTGTAATTGATTAGTCCGGAAATGGGTGGAGGCGAACAATTCGCTGTTGCACTCAGTGCAAGAAGTTCTTCAAATGAGACATTGACATACATTTATTAATGTTGACGGGAGTTAATTCTGATACGATGTGCTAAGTATTTGTGTAGTTTATTTCTTGTTCATCGGCATGTCGTAGAGGTCTTCTTTAATAATGATTATATATTGATGCTCGTTAGAATTCATCTGTGTATGTTCATGTGACCACATGTCTGATGCTCTCGATGTGATAGGGTACATATTAATGCCTTGATCAAAAGTTAAGATTTGAAATATGTCATATTTATCGCGTAATGCTTCAAATGACCATGAAATTGACTAATGAGATTGATGGATCATGTGGAATGTGACTAGCTTTCTGTATCCACAAGTGATAAACACAAAATATCGTTCCAAGGTGTAATTGTGCACCTTTTCTATGAATATATGCCTTCCGAATTTAAAGAAACTCATGACCTGGGAAGGGAGGTTGATTAGCGTATTTCTACATTCCGCTCTTTCAGTGTGCTCTTTGAGTATTCCTAATTTCTTGAGAGTACGATGAGGTAGAAGTTACCCTCACAAGTATCTAATCTCATTATTTCTTCTGATCGAGCATAATTCTCTCTTTTCAATATGATCGATTATGAGCCAGATCTAAGCTTTCATATCTACTTTGGCTGGATATCCTTCGAGTTTCATTAAGATCTTTTAACTTTCCAGCTTGCAATTCACGACAATAGTTGCAAGCACGGAACGCCATCATTTGCCCACATGTCCTTTGCACACTAGAATTGTTGATGCTAAGTATTGGGAACTTGGGAAACTCCATCAATTAGACTACAACAAAGATAGTGGTGGCTGATAGATAGTCGAGTTTCACGTAGGTCGGATAATGGTAAATGAGCAAGGTGTGGAGGGAGCTATAGTGCCTTGTGTTGTTTCAGATGCGATCGCCAATGGTATGCAAATAGAGTAGAGATTGAGTGAGTAGAGTTCAAATATAAAGCGATAGACAGGGTTGCAGGATGGATACAGAGGAGAAAGTATCGAATGCTAGAGAAAGAATGTTGGTCTTGGAAATAACTAGTGGTTGAAAAAAAGTAACAACAATCGTATGAAGTTAGGCAATCGGTATAGTATTCAATGTAAACCAATGTTGACAATATTTATATGCAACAAGTCTACTGATTAGCCTCTGATTTTGTTGATGAAAATCGATATCGTCAAATCGATTGAAACTATATCTTCCACAAATCATAAATTCGAATTGCCCAATCTGATTTACGCTACCTGATTGGTACATAACCGAATCCTTAATCGAATCATGTCGTGTAAAGGTGATAATATCGATTGTGGGATGTCCACGGCTAGTAAAAAAGTAACGCGAGTCACAGTGTGCTACTCTAAAACGGTCCATCCTAGTTGCGACCTTAAGAGTCGATTCCGGCAAAAATCGATTTGCCGTGTTACTTCACAAGTACGATGTTTCATGATCGGATTGTCCCACCAAAGATTCAAATACTGAATCGAACTTGATCATAAGTATATTCTCAATCGATTTTCCAAATCGTAGATTTATTAAACAAAAAATAAGAACCCAACATCAGAACCACCAAACGTCGAAATATATCAATGACTTACCCTGTCGACCATCAGATTTAAACCAATAACTTCAGATTAACTGCCATGACTCTTTTCCCTTGCAATCTGATCTAGATGGCACACAACTTGGTTGATCACTCAATCGCCTTCATTAATACATCTATCATTTTAATTCGATATATATTTTGCAAAGTTTGGTTGCAAGAGATCAAGGATTCTCATACTTGGCATCCATTTCATGTGTTCTTTGAGGGCATGAAATGATTGAACTCACTTTCAATAGTATAATCAAACTCATGGGTCTTGGTGGTAATGATCAAAAGTACACCTATCCTTTGCCAAAAACAGTAAGTTAAACATTTGTTTTGGCCATCCTAGTAACCTTAGCGAACATATTTCAGAGACTATTAGGGTCTCGGTGGGTCAGAATCTTTAAACACTAATACAAGAAAATAAAAACATCGAAATTAACTTGATCTGCTCTTTGCTATCTCGCACACTTATTGTCTCCTCTGATCTATGATTCCAAATCGAATTGAACTGAAGGTCGATCTAATTGACATTCTTTAAAATATGCAGCAAATTACTAGAACACAACTTGTTCTCCTTTGCTACGTAACAGAAATGACATATTGCCAATCGAAGGCAATAGAATATTTTGTTCTTGGATTTGTGAGTACAAGGTGTCATAACATACCTGATTGAATTAACTTCTAGCTAATGGAGACAGATAATTCTGGTGTTTATACACATTGTGAATTTTGCACTGATCTGGGTTTATATATTGAAAAATCTCGATTGAGTAATCGCAATACTTGCAGAATATGCTGTTTTTAACTTTTTTCTTTTAACATGTTCAATATATTGATTGAGTGTATTATCCTACATCCCCACGAGCAATTTTAATTTTCCAGTAGATTACAAGGATGATCATTGATAATGCTTCAAGATTTTATGCGACATGTCTCATGAGGCACCATGTATTTTTTTAACTATTTGCAAAATTACTAATAAAGATAACACACAGGATTTGTGTTTTTAAAAAAGTTAAATCGATGAAAATTGGTAAAGCATCGATTATATTTTCAAGTGTTAATTGCTATCTTTTTGTCCAGATTTTTGTTATACGTTAATGTATGAATTTAAGCAACTTTTAATTTTTCAGTCGTCATCACACACTATAAATTTTCAATTTCTTTATTGGCTCAAGCATGTCAGATTTATGATTCAAGATGCATTGGATTAACTTTGTGTGCGATTTTAGCAAACTCGTTCATTTTATATTAAGGTTATATTCATCAATCTATAGTCCGGAATTTGGCAAATGGTCAGATCATTTTGTAAAGTCTCGTTTTTTCTTGTCCGTAAGATTCTATGCATATGTTGATTAAATGCGTAACTAACCTTTTTCCTCTACTCAGAGAACTTCATAAGATTCTGATGAAATGTTCAGTGTGTCACGCCAATATGATTGACATTAACTATACTAACCTTGCCTATATGTTCATCATATTCCGAAGTGGCAGAGGGATTCAATAAACCTACATGGACATTATCCGATATAGATCTTACTGATTAAATTCCATGTGCAGATATATTGCTCTTTTTCTTTTTTTGGCTCTAGGTTTGAGAGTGCTTTCCTCTATTCAATTCTTGTATGTTTGCAGTTTGTAGCATTCCGAGCTAATTGTCGTGAAACAACTATCTTACCACAAATGCTTCATATTTGATTTTAATTCACACCAATAGCAAGATTCAAATCGAATTACATCAGTTTGTTGGTCTTAGATCATCCACTTAATTAAGAGAAATGTATAATGTGCTCACTATTGAAGACGCGATTAGCAGACATGGTTTTATCTGAATTTCTCAGTGTTGCTGAGAGTCTTAACATTCAACTAAGATTGAAGACCACACTTTTTGTTTTCATCTCCTATCAGTCTAATATCTTATCTTTCAAAAATTATTTTTTCTTTGCAAAGGTTAATAGATATTATGATAATTTTTCATGTTTTCTCTGTAACCATTTCAAACGCTACGTTGAAACTATCGGCAGCTGTCACACTAGGTGGCTACTCTGATGCTCAGTCTATGCGGGTGAAGAGGGATCTTCAACAAGAAATTAGAGTTTAGATTAGCTCTTGTGCTTGATTTACTGCTTTGCAGTTAGGAGTAAAACGCCCAACGATTGTGTTATTATCAATGATCAACACCGGTTGATGAAGCCAGCTAGAAACTGGTGGCTACTTTTCTTGGGTGAGAGTGCTCAGTACAGAAAGAGTGCACTGTGAAATTCTGTGATAGGGTTGACGAGTATCTACAGGATCAGAGGGTTCAATAGGGAAGAGATCATTAAGATAGATAGGTTTCACAATCACATTCAAGGAGGAACTGGCAATCTGTAATTGATTCTTTCTATTGAAGGAGTAGAAAAACTGAATCCGATTGGATTTTCAGGACTGGACCGTTAGTGTTGTTTTGAGGACAACCGTGAACAGGATTTAATTTTCTCTGTGTTCTCCTTCCTCTTAACTCTCTTCTTCTTTAATTTTTTCTATATTGCTACATTTGTATGCTCTGTCAAAATTTAATAATTTCTCATCGCTGTGGGCGTAATGATGCTGATTTGATTTGGTTGGGTGGTAACGAAGCTGATATATTTCTGTTATTTCGAGGTAAGACTAACCAACAAAGGATAGGTTAAAACCCTATTGGACAAAATAAGGCTAGGGTTGACGAAAATGACCTAATTTAATCAATGACACAAAATGAACTTATTGCATGCACAAGATTGGTAAAAACCCTAATTCGACAAGATAAACCAGGAGACGAAAATCCTAAATATTCATCAATGGCACAAATGAACTTATGCATTTACATGATTGGTTAAAACACTAATTGGACAAGAATAGCTAAGGGGACGAAAATGACCTAATGTTCTCCATGACACTAACACACCTATTGGTTAAACCCTAATATGGACTAGAATAAACCTAGGGAGGGACGAAAATGACTAATGTTAAACCTACGAACAAAGACGTATTGGATGCAGAAGATTGGTAAAAACCCTAATTGGACAAGAATAAGCATTGGGAGGACGAAAATTACCAAAATGTTGTTCCGCATGACACAAATGAACTATTGGATGCACAAGAAGTGGTTAAAAACCTTAAATTGGACGAGAAATAAGCCTAGGGAGGACGAAAAAATGAAAAAAACCTAAATGTTGCATCCAATGCCCAAACACACTTTTTGGATGCACAAGATTGGTTAAAAACCCTCAATTGGACTGGAATAAACTAGGAGGAGCGAAAATGACTAAAATGTTTAATCCATGACACAAATGAACATATTGATGGTGCACAAAAATTGGTTAAAAACCCTATTGGACAAGAATAAGCTAGGAGTGACGAAAATGACAATAAATGTTCATCAATGACACAAACACAGACTATTGGATGCACAAGATTGGATAAAAGCCCTATTGGACTAGATAAACCTTAGGGAGGACGAAAATGACCTACATTGTTCATCAATGACACAAATGAAACATATTGATGCATAAGATTGGGTTAAAAACCCTAATTGGATAAGAGAAGCAAATTTGGAAGCACGAAAATTGCAATATTAATCAATGACAAAAGAAAAACAAATGAACTTATTGGATGCACAAGATTGGTTAAAACCCTAATTGGACGAGAATAAGCTAGGGAGGACGAAAAAGACCTAATGTTCATCCAATAAACACAAATGAAAACTTATTGCATGCACAAGATGGTTAAAAACCTAATTAGACAAGAATAGTGGCTAGTGTACAGCGATTTCTGACTTCGGTACACAATGACCGTATGATAATTGTTAAGTCATTTTCATCCAAGTTCCTATCACATTTACCAATAAAAATTGCTTGTCAGTCATCAAATTTGCTGAATCCTTGACTCTCAGCAATTGCGGATAATACCTTGGAGGACACATTGCCATATCCCTACTTGTGGGAGTTAAAGACACACCTAAGATAGGTTAATAACTACATCAATCTCTAGAATTGGACTCAAGAATATCCGAAGTCTGGGCTTGAGTGTGTTTTGACGGCAAAATTGACCTAAATTGGCATTACCCTAAATCAACCACAATAATATTTGATCCATAGTCTTAGCAAATTATGCAGGTTGTTTCATGGACAATATTAGTGTGGATGAATCTTGTTTGTGACATTGGGTTAAATAAAAAAAAAAAAAATAAAAAAAAAAAAAATCACAAGAAATGACTACAATAAAAAAAAAACAAAAGAAAAAACCTTCTTATATTGCGTACATCATGAGAAGTTAGCTAATATAAGAGTCGCACGATTTCGATAATCGGAGTCGCATAAAATGTTTCAGGTAGCTACGGTAATTTGACTAAACCAAAAACGAGCTCGCCCCTAATGTTGGATGCATTAACAGACTATCAGTAGGATACAATTCAGTACCATTATTCGAGGATCTTTCGGTTGGAGAGGATAAAAACATGGTATTATGTGTCCCCCCAGCCTCTCTTTTTGCTCGGAGAGTATTCTTGGAGCAAAATAATGTCACTGTATAAATGTATACATCTAAAAAAAAATAGGAAAACACTCCCCAATTTCGCCCACATACGTCAAATCCTGGCCAACTATCATTAGTGGTGACATTGCAGCATGTAGGATTGGTTTAAAAACCATTATCGGGTTCTTTAACAGTTGTGACTAAGCACACTTACGCTAAGTTATTGGTCAGAGACAAAAATGACCATAAATGTTTAAATCCATGAAGCAAAAATGAACCATTTTATGAAAAAAAAAATAAAAACTAAGTCTTTGGATGACCTGTCCATTCCATGACTCTTTCTTTTTTCTCTTGTTGTTTTGTCTTAAAAAAAAGACCCATGCTGAGGGGGGACACAGCTCGGCTCATAGGTGGACCATTTATAAATAAGATCCCATTAGGGGAGGAAGACGAAATAGACGACCTTAAATATTGGTTCAATCCGATATGAGGCAGAGCAATTCATATAAAGCTCGTTCATTCACTTATCCTGCCAATCTGCTGGGGATAATATGGCCGCAGACTCGTTTCGGTTAAACACCGTCTTAAATTGCAGACAAAGGATAAGTCTAGAGAGGACGAAAATGACCCTAAAATGTTCATGGATTTCATACAGCAGATCAAGGGAATAGACACCTCTAATATGGATATGCCGACCATTGCGCAGGTACCAGTATGGGTAAATATGTTAAGATCATATCTTTGCTTCCAGTACCCATGTGGGGCTATCTGTGGCACCAACGATATAGTATAGAAACCTATAAGCTGGGGTGAGTGGGTAAGGGACCTAGAACCTGAAAAAAAAGAAACAGCAGGCTACTCCCTTCACAACTGAATGATACAGTCAGTTAGAGGGCCATCTTTCTTCTCAATAATGACTAGAAAAAGTGATCTATATTGGTACAGCCCCACCCTACACAAAGCAAGTTTGCAAGGGCTGCTAGAATATCCAATATGTGGTTTGGTATAAAAATCTCTTGACTTCCTATGGACAAGAAAAAATTAGGCGATGATCCATAATGAAAATCAGATATAGTTTACGCTAAAACCGGTCGGCGGGGAATCGAAGAAAAAATGACCTAAATGTTCATCCCAATGACACAAACACACCTATTGGATGCACAAGATTGGTTAAAACACTAATTGGACCAAAGAATAACCTAGGGAGGACGAAAATGACCTAAATGTTCATCCAATGACACAAACACATCTATTGGATGCACAAGATTGGTTAAAAACCCTAATTGGACAAGAATAAACCTAGGGAGGACGAAAATGAAACCTAAATGTTCATCCAATGACACAAATGAACTTATTTCATTAAAAGACCCAAGCCTGACACAAAACACACAAATGAACTTATTGGATGCACAAGATTGGTTAAAAACCCTAATTGGACAAGAATAAGCTAGGGAGGACGAAAATGACCTAAATGTTCATCCAATGACACAAACACACCTATTGGATGCACAAGATTGGTTAAAAACCCTAATTGGACAAGAATAAGCCTAGGGAGGACGAAATGACCTAAATGTTCATAACCAATGACACAAATAACACCTATGGATACGTAAATGTTCATCCCAATGACACAATACACCATTGGATGCACAAGATTGGTTAAAAACTCTAATTGGACAAGAAATAAGCTTAGGGTGACGTGACTAAATGTTCATCCAATGACAACAAACCAACCTATTGGATGCACAAGATGTTGGATGTTTGATCTTGATTCCTAATTTTGACATAATTAAATTCAACATGTTCATACAATGCATGATAAATCTAATATTGAATTGAGCAAGATTTCAGGAACCATAAATCAAACCCTACACACTTGATCAAATTGCTTGGAACACAAGAAATCAAGCAAAAGTTGAGATCTGAAATAATGTAAATGATTGGGACAATCGATTCATATACAAGGGTGTAAGAAATCTAAGTGTTTGGGAATGTACAATCGATTAGGAAATCGATTAGATTAATTAAAAATGAAAAATGCACAAGTCAGTAGCCTCTGATTTGGAGAAAATCGATTGGTAAATCAATTGAACATTTCACAAATCAAACCTGATGGTAACACATCGATTGGTAAATCGATTGAATGAGTCACAGTGGCACTCCAGTGCTGAGGGAATCGATTAGCAAATCGATTGATAAAATATCATTTGAAAAATGACCTCACCTGTGACAAATACAATCGATTGGACAATCTATTGTTAACACTTTCAATTTTGTTAAAGTTTGGTTGCAATCGATTGGGAAATCTATTGAACTAAACACCAGGTAAAAACTTTTCAGGAACATGCTACCAAAGCGATTGACAAGTCGATTGATATCAAATAGCTGAGTCACTGTTTTGAATTAAATCGATTGGCAAATCGATTGACATTAAAACTTAGTCACTGTTTTGAATCCAATCGATTGACCACATCGATTGACATCAAAAACCTGAGCCACTGTTTTGAAAACAATCGATTGGCAAATCGATTGAAATAAAACTTTTTGAAAACACAGTAAACTCTGAGATTGTGACCAAATCGACTCTGTGTTTATACATCGACTCTGAGACTTGGCAAATCGATTGAGTAATCGATTGAATACTACTTTATTGAAAACAGTTTCCCAGAAATCGATTAGGCAATCGATTTATGCAAGTCTGGACATGTTTTACTGAAAAGTGTTGTTTTAAAGAATCGATTGGTAAATCGATTAGCTTGTATAGTTTTCAAGATTTAAAGAAAACCAAGACTCGCGAAATCGATTGGCAAATCGATTAAGCATATGTTTTTTAACTTTAATAAATCGATTGAGGAATCGATTTAGTAGTTGGTTTTTCAGAAACTATATAAGATGTCTTTCAATCTTTATTCTAATAACTTTTACATAACATTTCATAACTTTCATAATTTCTCACAACGCTCTTAGTTGTTCATAACAACAAACTAACAACTTCATAATTGTGATTACAGATCTCAATACAGTTTGTTGACAATCTAAGAGAAATGATAATGTGCTCAAGAACAATCCATGAATATCCAGATTTGTGAAGAGCAACATTCATAAAGATTGAAGACCCTTTTGTTTTACAATCTTTTATTCTTTCTGTAATAAATCTTTGAACAAAATAGAACGCAAGAAAAGCCAGCTCGAAACTGGTGGCTACTTTCTTGGTTGAGAGGCTCAACAAGAAAGAGTCGCACTTTGATTCTGTGATAGGCTGCTGAGTGTCTTCAAGGATCAGAGGGTATTCAATAGGAAAGACATATTTAGAGATTGATAGGTTTCAGGGAGGAAACTGGAAAATCTTTGTAATTGATTCTTTCTATTGAAGGAGAAGAAAAATCTGAAATCCGATTGGATTTTCAGGACTGGACGTAGGTTGTTGTGGAACAACCGAACCAGGATAAATCTCTATGTCTTCTTCTCTAACTCTCTCTCTTTAATTTCTATATTCTAACTTTGCATGCCTCAAAATTTAATTCCGCTGTGCGTGCGCTTGATACTGATTAATTTGGTAACGAAAACTGATATATTTTCTTTATTGCGAGGTCACTGATACCAACACAAGATTGGTTAAATACCATAATTGGACTAGAATAAGACTAGGGAGGACGAAAATGACCTAAATGTTCATCCAATGACACAAAAACTTATTGCATGCACAAGATTTGGTTAAAACTCCTTATTATTGGCAGAGAATATAGCCTAGGGAGGCGACGAAATAGGACCTAAATGTTCATATCCTATGACACAAATGAACTTTTGGCATGCACAAGAATGGTTAAAACCGTAATTGGATCATAATAGCCGTAGGAGGACGAAAATGACCTAAATGTTCATATCATGGACCCAAACCACATGCCTATTGGATGCACAAGTTTGGTTAAAAACCGTAATTGGCATACTAGAATAAACCTAGGGAGGGACGATAAAGGACTTAAAGTTTAATCCCATGACAACAAATTGAAACTTTATTGGCATGCACAAGTTGGTTATAAACCTTAATTGGACAAGATAGTGCTATGGTGGGGACGAAAATGACACTAAATGTTAACTCCCCATGACACAAATGAACTTTTGGATGCACAAATATTGGTAAAGACGCTATTGGACAAGAATATAGCACTTACGGAGGACGAAAATGACCTAAATGTTAATCGCAATGACACAATATTGAACTTATTGAGGATGCACAAAATTGGTTAAAAAAGCCCTAATCTGGACAAAATAAGCCTATGGAGGAGCGAAATGACCTAAATGTTTATCTTCCAGTAACACAGAATGAACTTATTGCATGCACAATATTGGGTTAAAACACTTATTGGACAAGAATAAGTCTTAGGGTAGGACGAAAATGACCTAAATGTTCATCCAATGACACTAACACACCTATAGGATGGCACAAGATTGGTTAAAAACCCTAATTGGACAAGAATAAACTAGGGGGAGGACGATAAATTGTACCTAATGT